>PVJC01029143.1:0-22085 GCA_004026665.1 Murina feae
GTGAAATAAGCCAATCAATGAAAGAAAAATACCACATGACCTCACTTATTTATGGATAATAAAGACCATTACAAAATGATAAACATAAACAAATACAGAGACAGAGCAGCCTTGAACAGACTATCATCCTACAGCTGGAAGGCTGGGGATGGTTGGGGGGAAGTTGGGAGATCAACTGAAAGACTTGCATGCATGCATAAGAGCATAATCAGTGGACACGGGAAACTGGGGGTTAGGGAGGAGGGGGGGGGAAGGGCAAGGGGAAAAAATGGAGATCTATCTATCATCTGTTGTAATACTTATCTATCACTTGTTGTAATACTTTAAGCAATGAAATAAAAAATAAAAAAATAAAAAATAAAAATAAAATAAAAAAAGTAAATGCTAAGGTATAAAAAAAAAGGTGATAACTCTTGCCATAACCGGTTTGGTTCAGTGGATAGAGCGTGGGCCTGCGGACTGAGGGGTCCCAGGTTCGATTCTGGTCAAGGGCATGTACCTTGGTCGCAGGCACCTCCCCAGTAGGAGGTGTACAGGAGGCAGCTGATCGATGTTTCTCTCTCATTGATGTTTCTAACTCTCTATCCCTGTCCCTTCCTCTCTGTAAAAAATCAATAAAATTTATTTTTAAAAAAGGAAAAAAAAAATAAATAAATAAAAAGATAGACAGTAAAGACTTTGAAGGCCATATGATCTTTGTTGCCAGTATTCAACTCTGCCATGATAATATAAAAATAGTTATAGAACACATATAAATGAATCAGCTTGAATGTGTTCAAAAAAAATTTTATTTACAAAAATAGGATGTGGGCTGTATTTAGCCTGTCATACCTTGTTGATCCTTGTCCTAATAATTAAAAAGATTAAAAATTTCATTTAATAAAAATTCTTTTCTACCCATTCCATTAAGACTTGACTGTCCACTGGATACCCACCTTGGGAACCGATTGCTGAACTGGCATGCATCACAGTAATGATCTTCCACTCTGTTTGCACCCCACTTCAACTCATCTTCAGTGGGAAATAATCCTTCACCTCTAGACTTTGTCTTGCCACCACATTTGCTGCACAAAATGTCATTCACCCATTGAAAAAATTCTTCCTTAAACCAGTGTAGAAGCTCCAGCAAAAGAAAATCCTCATCACTTAAATTAGTACCTGAGAAATTAAGAGAACCGAGTAAGAGCTAAGGCAAACAAAAACTAAAAATATCCACATACTTTATTCTCTGATGAGCTGAAATATACGAACATGTAAGATGATCTAAAAGGTTTGCACAAATATTAATGCAAGAAACAGTAGGCTGTGAATGAGGCTGAAATACGGTAACAGTACACTGCACATTTAGAACAGTAGGACGTTTACCACTTTGTACCCCTGACAGACATTACGCATTAACATGGGAACTGAACACAACAATCTCTCAGGGAACTATGGTCAGTTTGGAATTGATCCTGAAATACATGAGAGGTAAGAAAAAAGTCTGATTTGGAAAAACGCTTTAAAATTACTGTATTAAAGTTATCAGGTACATATACAAGAAAACATGAAACAATCACAAAATCACAGACAGAAATCACAAAATTCCAGACCCTTTAAAAATCATCCTATTAGCTTTTCTATCAGGATTTCAACGTACAACATAATCCATTGATGGATACTCTCTACAAAACATAAAAACATGAGCAAGTCTGCACTATATATAACGACCCTAGCATGTAAGCATGACACATAAAAATACCTTTCTTCACTATATTTAAGGCTATGGTGTCTCTGGAATGAAGGAAAGGAGAAGGGGGAAAAACCTAGGAGACCGATACAGGGAGCTCTCAACTCTGTATTTAATGTTTTACTATTTAAAAAATAATACATAAAGGAAATATATAGCATAATGTTAAAATCTAATAAAGTTAGATGCTAGTCATGGGTGTTTGATATATTATACTCTATTCTTATATTTGGTATATTTCAAAATTAAAAAACTATAATAATAAAAAACTACAGAGAATATTAAAAGGCCAGAAACATATTATTTTCCCATATTAGGAAACTCAATAGTTCTCCACAAATTAATCTGTAATTTAATGTAATCCCAATAAAATTATGAAATATAAAATCTGACAAGCTAACTTCATGTTCATGTCAAAAGGAAAAAATGCACAAAATAGTCAACATAATTTTGAATAAGAACTATGAGATAAATTTGCCTACTATATATTAAAACACATTACAGAATTCTAATGATTAAAATATTGTGTTATTAGGGAAGAACAGTCAACAAATCAATAAAACAAGAGTCCTGAAAGACAAATTGTTTTCATTTTTTTTAGTTTATTGGGGTGACACTGGCTAACAAAATTTTACAGGTTTCAGGTGTACAATTCCACAACACATCATCTGTACACTGTATTGTCTTCACCACCCCAAGTCAAGTCTCCATCACCATGTATCCCCTTTATCCCCTCCTCCACTTCCCTCCATGCCATCTCCACCCAGCAATCACCACACTGTTGTCTGTGTCCATGAGTTTTTTATTTTTTTCTCAATCCTTCCACACCCAGCTCCTCACCCCACTGACAGGTGTCAGCCTGCTCTCTCTATGGATTTGTCTATATTTTGCTAAGATATCATTTTGTTCATTAGATTCCACATGAGTGAATTCATCTAGTACCTGTCTCTCTCTGACTGGCTTATTTCACTTAGCATAATGCTTTTCAGTTCATCCATGCTGTCTCAAAGGGTAAGATCTCCTGTTTCAAGGCTGAGTAGTATTCCACTGTGTAAGTGCACCACAGCTTTGTCTATCCACTCATGCAATGATAAACACTTGGGCTGTTTCCAAATCTTGGCTATTGTAAACAAGGCTGCAATGAACATAAGAGTATATGTTTTTTCAAATGAGTGTTTAGGGTTTCTCTGTATATATTCCCAGAAGTGAAATCACTGAGTGATAAGGCAGTTCCATTTTTAATTTTTTGAGGTAACTCCATACTGCTTTCCACAGTGGTTGCACTAATCTGCATTGCCACTAACACTGCAGGACAGTTCCCTTTTCTCCACATCCTTGCCGACACTTGTTTGTTGATTTATTGATGATAGCCATTTTGACAGGTGTGAGGTTTTACTTTGCATTTCTCTGGTGATTTGTGATGTTGAGCATCTTTCATATGCCTATTGGTCATCTGTATGTCCTCTTTGCAGATGTGCTTATTCAGGTCCTATACCCAATTTTTAAAATTTGATTTTTTTATGTTGAATTTTTAAGTTCTTTATAAATTTTGGATATTAATCCATTTTCATTGGCAAATATGTTCTCCCATTTAGTGGGTTGTCTTTTCATTCTGTAGATTTCCTTTGCTGTGCAAAAACTTTTTACTTTGATGTAGTCCCATTTGTTCATATTTTCTTTTGTTTCCCTTGCCCAAGGAAATATTTCAGAAAAAAAAAATATTGTTATGAGAAATGTCTGAGATTTTACTGTGATAAACCATATTTAATAAAGTTAGTCTTTTCAAAGTAGTTCTAAGAAGAAGGACTATTCAACAAACGATAGGTAGCTATTGTTGACAGGTAGCTATCAAAATAGCAGATTCTTACTATACTTCATTCATCCTTAAATGTATATTTATAATATCATACACACACACACACATACAGAAAAAATGTTATAAAAGTAATAGAAGTTATAAGAGAACGTTTATGACTTTTGTTCATGAATATGTTTAAGGCCTTAACCAAGACAAAAATTGTAAAATAATGAAAAAAAAATTAAATTTTCTTATAGTGTACATCAAAATATATACTAAGTGAAATTAAACAAAGAACATGGGGGAAGGGGAGAAGTAACATGACTAACAAGAAAAAGTAAGTACCCAAAATATTTAAGAAACTTCTAAAAATAAATAATAATACTAACAAACCTATCAGAAAAATTTAAAAAGTTCGTAAAAGAAGTTCAATAATTTCATTTGTTTGGCAGGATCTATGATAACAAACATATCACACATGCATGCATGTATACCAGAAGGCATGCTTTACAAGAATCTTCACTGCTGCAGCATTTAAAATAGAGACAGATGGTAAAAAAAAAAAAATCTCAATTTCCTTGGATAGGAAATGGTACAAATAATAGTATATGCATATTATAGAACACCATGGAGAGTTAAAAAGATTTCTAAGACGTGATAGTAAATTTAACACACTAAAGAGCTAAAGATATATGGAATAAATTTTATGTAAACCCACACAACTTAAATATTTATTTTTACAGATAACTATAAATGAGTGTAAACACCCAGAAAAAGATATGAAAAGGAACACATCGCGAGATAACAAGTGGTACCTATAGAAAAGGCGTAGGACTGATTGGTAAGGAGAATTTAACTTTTCCTGTATATGTAAATTTTCTAACCAAAAAGGTATGCATGAGTGTTAGATTAAAAATAGACTTTTAGATATACAGCACTGCCATCATGTCTCTCCTTAGAGTCCCTACCACAGCCAGATAAGAAACAATTACACAGAAACTCACAGTAAAATGCTGAAGTTGGAATAACTTAACAACTAAAATCCTAAGACCATTAATGATAACAATGACATATAATTATTGGTAGATGAATATGGCAGAATTGTTCAGAGCCATTTACAAATAATATCATTTATTTCTGAAAATTATCATTCCTATTTCAAATAAAGAAATTGAGACATAAAAATTAAATTACTTGCTCAATGATGCACAGTAAGTGGCAAAGCTAAAATTATACCCAGGCAGTTGGCTTCAAAAATCTACATTTTTAATTAGTAATCTCTTTCTTTTTTTAAAAAAAAAATATTTTTTTATTGATTTTTTACAGAGAGGAAGGGAGACAGATAGAGAGTTAGAAACATTGATGAGAAAGAAACATCGATCAGCTGCCTCCTGCACACCCCCCACCGGGAATGCGCCCACAACCAAGATACATGCCCTTTATCAGAATCGAACCTGGGACCCCCCAGTCCACAGGCTGACGCTCTATCCACTGAGCCAAACCCGTTAAGGCTAATCTCTCTCTCTTAACCAAAGTGAATCAATGGTCTAATCATATGAATTGTGAATACGGTTTCTGTTAAATTCACATTAAGATTCACTAATAACGCCATCATGTATTGCATGGACTCAAGTTCTACTAAATCTAAAAATTTCACATACCAATGATTATGATTAAACTGCAAATACATGTTTGGGTAAAAATGTGGTTTTTGTTTTGTTTTAAATATATTTGTACTTATTTCGGAACTGGAGTGGGAGAGAAAGAAACAGAAACAACAATGAGAGAGAATCATCAACTGGCAATCTCCTGCATGCTCCCCTCTGGTGATCAAGCCCACAAACTAGGCATATGCCCTGACCGAGAATTGAACCATGACCCCCTGGTTGCATAGGCTGACACTCAAAACACTGAGTCATGCCTGTAGGAGTAAAAAAGGTTTTTTGTTTTCTTTTTCAAATACTAACGGATGTGTTCATTAGCTATATGCAATAAAGTTATGCTGTATTCTTAGAAAATCCACATAGAAATAGGTTAGAATCTACTAGACAGAATATCGAACCGTTAGATATTCACAATATTTACAGCAAAAGGCACCATTTAGTGTTTCTGTGTATTTAGCAATGATGCATTTTTAGCAATGAATGGTGATGTAAAGCCACTACCTTTATCCAATTTTCTAGCTCTAGATAACTTTTCTTGAGATTTCCTTTTCAGTTCTTGGACAGGAATACAAGCCAATGCTTTATGCTGAAGAGCAAGATTTTCATAGACCAGCACATGCTGCAGGTTGGCTTGAAGAACTTTCAGAATGGTTGAATCAGCAGTAACCTAATAGAAAATAAAAACTGAAATTAGTTTTTCTCCATATTCTATAAAAATAACATAAAAAACACTGGTTATGATTTCATAAAGAGGAACATATGAATTTACTGAAATAATTATACTCAAAACCTTTACAAAATTAATATGAGGAGATAGCCATATCTGTGTCACAGTCTAAGATATACATTTTTTCCCTCTGAGTATATTATATTAGTGAGGATATATTGAAACAGGGAGGCGATGAATTCTTGACCACAAGCTTGGATCATGACAATGTCTGTCCAATGCATGTAACAGCCCTTTCCACTTCAAATTCCTGTAATATAATTTTTTAAAACTTTACTTAGCATTAGCCAAGGATAAGTACTCTTAAAGAGGAAAGGCAGATACAAATGATTTAAAGGAAGAAACCACAGTAATAGAGAGAATGGTTACAAAAACCAAAAAAAGTTCTCAAAATAATCCCAAAGGCAGAGGAGCCAGAGAATCTACAGGGCAGGAAGAGGCCTTGGAGCAAGCATTGGGGAGACTGCACGGGCCCTGCAGAAGGAGCACTTAGACATTCTGCACCTCTCACCCATCACTCGTCAACAAAGAACGTGCCTCTGAATAGTGCCAGAGGAAGCTTGGATTCCTAAAAGGAAAGAGGCGTGTCCAAACTAAGAACAATTAATTACCTTTGGCAGAGCCCACTTAAACCAAACAAAAACAGAAAGATTAAAAAAAAAAAGAAGATTCAAAAAGCCAAGAAAGCAAGAACATAGAAAATACAAAATAAAATGTCAGAAATAAGTTCAAACATGTTATCAATTATAGGAAGTGTATTAAAAGGTAAAGACAGATTAATTCAAAGAAATAAAAACAATTCCCAAATGCTTTTTAAAAAAAATATATTTTTATTGATTTCATAGAAGAAGGGAGGGAGAGAGAGAGAGAGAGAGAGAGAGAGAGAGAGAGAGAAACATCAATGATGAGAGAGAATCATTGATTGGCTGCCTCCTGCATGCCACCTACTGGGGATCGAGCCCACAACCCAGGCATATACCCCTGACCAGAATCGAACCCAAGACCTTTCAGTCCACAGGCCAATGCTCCATCCACAGATCCAAACCAGTTAGCACTGACAAATACTTTTAATGTTAGGCATTGTATTAAGACTGGGGATGGGTGCACAAGACAGATATGATCACTTTATGATACAAGCGGGGAGGCATTAAACAAAAATGATAGAACCACCACATTACATTAAAAATAATGGAGACCATTATCTTATCTGATGCCTTCAGTCACTTAGCATCATTACTAGTTTACCCAATACTGTCAACTAACAGTTTCCCAGAAGCATTCATAAACATCAGCTGCATTATTATAAAAAATATATTAGCTGTGACGTCAATGAGTACAAAGTATTTTAAAGACTTAAAGGTTAATATAAGTCAATTGATCCCCTAGCCAGTTTGGCTCAGTGGACAGAGCGTTGGCCTGCGACCTGAAGGGTCCTGGATTCGATTCTGGTCAAGGGCACATGCCCGGGTTGTGGGCTCGATCCCCAGTGGGGGACTTGCAGGAGGCAGCCGATCCATGATTCTTATCATGGATGTTTTTATCTCTTTCTCCCTCTTCCTTCCTCTCTGAAATCAATAAAAAAATATATTTTTAAAAAAATAAGTCAATTGAGGCACAGGAGTGAACCTCCATGAAAAAAAAGTGTGTATTTTGTCAAATCACATGATATAACCACGCAACAAGAATTATAAAATAGAACTATAACTGTCTCTTCCTTCAGTTTCTACCACTTTTATTCTTTATTTTTTAAAAAACAACCTTTGGGCCTCCCCAGCCCTACACAAAGGAATAAGTGCCATTTTCCTACCAGAGAGGTGAGGTTAAAGTATCTGAAGTTATTCAGCTGGAGAAAATTAAGAGATTTAATAACTGACTCCATATAAAATTTTGCTATATGGGAGATAATACAGTGTTTTACAAAATTAAAATGAGAGAGCCCGGCTGGTGGTTTGATTCCAGTCAAGGCACATGCCCAGGTGTGGCTAGATCCCCAGTGGGGGACGTACAGGAGGCAGCTGGACAAGGATTCTCTTTTCCTCTTTGAAATCAATAAAAATTTATTTTTAAAAAATTAAAATAAGAGAATATGAGTTTAAAAATTAAAATAAGAGAATATGAGTTTAAGTTACTATAATGAAAATACTTAAGGACCTATATCAAAGGGTCTTTCGTAAACAGGACAATTTCCTATTAAATAAGACAACAGTAGTTTGATTCCAGTTCTTCAGAACTGTATATCTGTATATGCTAATAACTAAACATCACTAATTTGCTAGTACCACTATCAGTAAATTAATGCATTATTTACCTTAAACCTAAAGAAGCTGATTTTTTTTATTAAACTGAGGCAATGATAATGGTTAGGTTGCCGGAATTAATAATTTCTATGGTGAATGGCAGCAAGTAAAATTTAGATCAGAAGTACCGTATCAATGCAGCAGAGGAAATATTTGACAGCCATACCACTGTCTAGTAAGTTCATTACTTTGTTTTAGGTTATACGCTAACTTGTGTAACTGATTTAAGTACCAAGGCATTTATGTACAGGTACATTTATAATTAACAAACAAAACTTACCCTAAGAAGCAGTAAACCATAAGTTAAGATTTAAAAGTATAAATAAAAGCCATTTTCCCCACTTTTGTTACAAATTTGAGAATATTTTAGAGTTGGGAAAATTTGGATGTATTAGATGGCTGAGACATAAATTCAGGAATAAGTCATAACATATTTCAGAGCTTTTGCTGTTTCAACTTTAAAAACAACAGTCAGGAAAGGTTTAATTTTAACATTACCATTGGAGCAAATGGTGGATTTGATGACTGCCCTCCACTGTCCCCTACATGCTGGGTTACTCCATTAGAATCTGAAGACTGTGCTGTAGGAAGCTGGATACTGGTTGCAGGTTGCTGAGATAATTCTACTTTGAGGCTCTTATATGATTCATCCAGTCTGCTACTTCTCTCTGTGGCAATGAGGTCACGAATTTTTTGCAGCTGCTCCACTGAAGCTTTTTTAGGAAAGATAAGATGTGTTTCTCCCTGTAATTTACAAAAAGGAAAAATTTTTATCTTTGCTTAATATTAATAGTCATCCCTTTACATATATGTATAAATGAAGCCAATACTATAGAAAATATCATATTTTAATAATCATTGATTTCTTATTATATGGCACTTTTTAAATATACAAAACTAATACCTAACACAAACAAGAAAATTTATCTTGTTAGCATATAATACTAAGCCTTTTTTATTAGTCCAAAGAATCTTCAGAAAAGTGTTTCTTTTAGGAATACCAAGTCAGAAAGCCTCATAAGAGTTGCAAATATGAAAAAAGAAAGAAGAAAAAAAAAAGAGTTGCAAATATGCATATTCCCATCTTCCCTGCAATAGTATATGACAACTACTGTTCGCTAAGGCATTCCCCATGAAATAATGATACTAGAGATACAGCCATACAAAATGATCACTGGTCACACAAGACCAACAATAAGTTACATAACTTTTTAATCTTCTAAAACCAAGTCTTTAGAGAATAGCTACTGATGAGAAATCTGTATATAAACTTCATTAATTCCACCAAGATAACACAAAGTATATCCTAATGGTCAATTCAAAATCATGGATTGTTAACAATAATACTTGTCCAAAGTAGCCTATATAATAAAAGGGTAATATGCAAATTGACCCTAACAGCAGAACCACTGGGAATGACTGGTCACTATGACACACACTGATTACCAGGGGGCATAGGCTCAATGCAGGAGCTGCCCCCTGGTGGTCAGTGTGCTCCCATAGGGGGAGCTCTGCTCAGTCACAAGCTGGGCTGACTACTGCTAGTACAGCAGTGGTGGTAGGAGACTCTCCCACCTACTCAGCAGCACTAAGGATGTCTGACTGCCAGCTTAGGCCCGAGCCCCTGGGGAGCAGGCCTAAGCTAGCAGGTGGACATCCCCTGAGGGGTCCCAGAGTGTGAGAGGGCACAGGCTGGGCTGAGGGATCCCCCTCCCCGAGTGCACAAATTTTTGTGCAACAGGCCTCTAGTTAGGAAAATAAAAGTTGATATACACTAGCTAACTAAGAGCATATGTCTAGTCCAAACAAAACAAAATATCTAAAGATAAAAATGCAATTATGTAGTGATTCATTTAATAAACATCATATTATTTTCAGAATGCTTGAAATATAATAAACATAACAAAGCTCACAATATAAAATAGCAAATTACAAAACAAGAAAAAAGATGAAAATAGATTCAACCAATTTTCAAGGTGTTGAGAAGCAGCAGTGTTAAAACAGTAATTCTACCAACTGCAAGTGAGATAAAATAGTTGTTACAAAGTGCAGTAGACAGACTTGTAGACTGTAAATATTTAAAGTAAATTCCACAACTGAGAATAACCTTATTTTCCTAGTGATGGCAGACCTGGGAAATTAACTGACCTAAACATTACTCAATGACATGAAAATCAATTCTACATGAATTCTTTTTAAAGAAAGCTGAAAGAGGCCAGCAAGCTCAATACATTGCTCATAATAGCTATAAAAACAGACTATTCCCACTTACTGTGCTTTCTACAGGCCCTCAGCCTGGCCTGGCCCGAGGTGTCCCTGATTCTCTGATTTCAAGAGGGTACATCAGGGCCAGGGAGGGACATGGGAGGTTTGAAAGCTGGTGAGGGGCCCTGGGAGGGCTCCACGGTATGTCAGGCCCATCTCGCTCAGTCCCAATTGGCCGGACCCCAGCAGCCAGCTAACCTTCCAGTTGGAGCACGTCATAGTGACTGGTCGACTGTCTGCCCCCTGGTGGTCAGTGTACGTTATAGCAAGTGGTTGAGTGGCCTTGGGATATCATTAGCATATTATGCTTTAACTGGTTGAATGCACAACCAGACAATTAGTATATTAGGCTTTTATTACATAGGATGTGTTCTAGCCTTGTGCTAAGTACTTTACACACATTAAAGTAATTCTCACAACCAGCCTAAGAGATAGGTTAATCTCCACTTTTATATGAAAACTAGTGGCTCAGTGCACAAAATTCGTGCACATTAAAACGGGATTTAGAGGAAATATTTTAATATTGCTATTTGCCCTTTCTCTATAATAGAAGTGTCAGAGATTAAACGTATATGAAAATCTTCCTCCTGTCAGAGTCTGGGGTGCACCATGGAACGCAGAGTCAAGTCTTCAACCACCCACGTGCACCTCAAAATAACTCGAGACCCAAACCTGGACGGCCCCCCCTTCATTGGGCTAGATCCAGACCCGGCCAGTCCCACCCTGTCAAGCCCTGCCAGGTGGGGGGGGGGGGGGCGATGCAGCCTCAGTCCCTGGGTGCCAGGGCAGGGGGACATGGCCTGAGGTCTCCCATCAAGTCCTGCTGGGCGGAGGGAGTGGCCTGCGATCCCCCAGCCTGGTGCCAGGGCAGGGGACACAGCCTGAGGTCCCCTGGCCTGGTGCTGGGGTGGGAGCCATGGCCTGAGGTCCCCTGGCCCAGCACCAGGGCAGAGGGCACACCTTGAGGGCCCTCGTCAAGTCCCACTGGGTGGAAGGCACAGCCTCAGGTCCCCTGGCCTGGCACCAGGGAAGAGGGTGCAGCCTGAGTTCCTCTACCTGGTGCCAGGGTGGGGGGAGCAGCCTGAGGTCTCCTGTCAAGCCCTGAGGGTGGAAGGCATGACCTGAGGTCCCCTGTCAAGCCCCATGCAGGAGGTGGGTGGGGAAGGGCGCAGCATCAGGTCCCTGCTGATTGCTCCTCAAGGCTCGTTATGGGAATTTAGCCTCAGCTGTGGGTGCAAATTGACCAGAGTGACAGTCAATTTGCATATTCCCTCTTTATTATATAGGATATGAAGGCTTAGAGAAGTTAAATATCCTGCTTGATGCTACAGAACTGTCAGAGCAAGCATTCAAACTGCAAAATCTTAATTGTTAGGCCATTACTGACTCTAACTTAGACTGAACAGAGACCAAAAACCACATTTGTACAGTTGGAAGGGATGAGCAAAAAGAGAATATTTCTATAGTTGTAATGATTAGCTACATGATAATTGGTACCAATTGGAATGCAATTATTTTTCTAACAGTAGAAGGAACTACCTCACATCTATGATGAGGTCTGGGAAAAGAAACCACATGTCTAGCTTAAATCCAAATATGGAGGCTTCTGATCTCCTACTGTTGTTAGTGGAGGAGCACTGAGAGAAATAGCTGACACTATGGACAGCGATGGAAAATAGCAGGAAAAGTGTCTGGGACTGTGTCTCAGTCCACAGGTTACAGAGGCCCTGATAAGACAGACACTAGACAGAGATGCTGGTCATGCCTTGTCTCCCTTCCCTTCATTCTATTTAGGACCAGTTCCAACAGAACATGATTATGGCCAGAGTGTCTGAACCAAACAAGTTTAATCAACAGAATGACAGGCTTAATGTCCTAGGTCCAGTAACATTTTAAGATATCAATGAGAATTCTAGTATTCAACAAACCTGTTTCTCAGTGCATTTTTACTGAATAATTCTCATTGTCAGATGTTAAGCAAACCTGGTCCCTGCCCACTAAATGCTGGTAATTAATATCTTTCAGTCACCAAGACAACCCAAAATGTCCCCTCTAACTCCTCATGTCTACTATCTGTCTAACCTGCTAGAATGCAAGCTTCATGTAAGAAAAAATGTGTATCGCCCTAACCCAGCAGTTCTCAACCTGTGGGTCGTAATCTCTTTGGGGGTCGAACAACCCTTTCACAAGGGTCGCCTAAGACCATCCTGCATATCAGATATTTACATTATGATTCATAACAGTAGCAACATTACAGTTATGAAGTAGCAACGAAAATAATTTTATGGTTAACATGAGGAACTGTATTTAAAGGGCCAGAAAGTTGAGAACCACTGCAACTGGTTTGGCTCAGTGGATAGAGCATCAGCCTGCGGACTGAAAGGTCCCAGGTTCGATTCTGGTCAGGGGCATATACCTTGGTTGCAGGCACATCCCCAGTAGGAGGTGTGCAGGAGGCAGCTGATCAATGTTTCTCTCTCACTGATGTTTCTAATTTTCTATCACTCTCCCTTCCTCTCTGTAAAAAAGTCAATAAAAATATATTAAAAGAAAAGAAAAGATGTATATCTACCTAGTTCACCAATATATCCCTAACACCTGAAACAGAATCTGGGGAGGCAAGCAGTGAGGCAGAAAGGAAAGTATATCTTATAGCAACTTAGCACCCTAACAATTTCTACAGTCTGGTCAATTCTGACTGCTACTGACAACTGAGTCTCCACAACCTGGTTCAACTTTTTTCAGTATTCCGCAAACTATATAGTTAAGCACATACACATAAAGAAAATTCACAATCTTGATTACTACTTTCACTGTGTCATAAAATTAAACTATCCCACAGATGACAGAAGATAGAAACGCCATACATTTCTCTTGACCTAAAACAAACAACAAAACAACAAGCTGAGATTCTTTTCTCCTGTCACAGAACTCATGTGTGGCAACTAAGCTCAGCTTTTCTGTTTTAATCTTTTCATTTTTTATTGAGATAGATGGTTACAACACCCTATTTGTATTCCTGTGTGCTCACAAATCAGGTTTTTGCTCAAAGTCAAAAGTGAGCTAGAATTTGGTCCTTCCTTGCGTTACATGTTTGACCTCACAATTCAGATTGAAACTTTTCCCTGTAGGAGAGTTGTTATATTTTACCGTGATTTTACAATATATTTATTGTGACTTTTAAATGTCAAATAGGTGAAGAAATAACTAGTCCCACAGATTTCCCCAATGATCAATTAATTTAAAAAATATTAATCTAATTTAGGTAATTATTCATCAACACAATAATGAATGCTTCATACATGAACCGAGGAGAAGAAACCCTTGAACAGACTTACCTCCTCAAAGCCCATTTCGAATAAACATTCAACGGCTCCTCTGACGGGCAAGAGTCTAGTAGAAAAAGTTGTGTTTCCAATCCGGATAGATCTATATTTTTCATCATTAGGGTTTCTGATTAAAAAAAAAAAAAAAAAAGCCCGATTACATGTTATAATAACAGTTAATATTTTTCACGGTTTTTTTGCATTCCTTTTCACATTTTATACCAGCTATATTTCTACAAGGTAGGATAAATCCCAATTTTAAAGAAGGGGGGAGCATAGTCTGGAAAAGTGCCTGATTTTGTGATTCTTTCCTCACCATACATTTCTACAACCTCACTGTTTAATTTCACAGCTGAAAATATTAATGCTGCCATAGGAATCCATGTGATATTTTAATACTGTGCTATTAAAGCTAGATACCTTTCTGAATTTTTAGGTTGCCAGGAAAAAAATCCTTGTCAGCTAGCTCCAAAGAGGCAGCAGAAGGCTTTGCCTATTTTGTTCTGATGAATCTCAATCATTAAAAATGATGTGTGATGTCCCAGCTGCAGTGGCTCATGGTTGAGCATCAACCTATGAACCAGGAGGCCATCATTTGATTCTCTGACAGGGCACATGCCCAGGTTGCGGGCTTGATCCCTAATAGGGGCTGTGCAGGAGGCACCCAGATTCTCTCATCATTTGTGTTTCTCCCTTCCTCTTTGAAATATATATATAGAGAGAGAATGGTGTGTGACACATAGATGGTGGCTAATACACATTTGTGAAATAAATGAATAATAGATCACAGTTCCTCAAAGACTTTACTTCTAACAAACATGAACCTAGGTATACCTTTAGTCACTTGATTTTCTTTCTTCCCTAACGATGACTGGCTGTATTTACTGTAAGTTCTGCTTCAGCTCAAGATATATTTTTATCACAGCAAATATGGTGGTAAAATGAAGATACAAGTTTCTTTTACCATAATTAAGATTTTGAATAGTATACATGTGATGAGACTGGCATTTGAAAAGCTTTGAGTTTGTTAAGAACCTTGATAAATCAGAAAGGTTATTAAAAAAAAAATACAAAATTAAGGTAATCATACTATTATACTCTAAATATCTTCACAACATAATTTAGTATGATAAGTAGGTTTTACATTTGATACCAACTCTTTTTAAATGGTGGTGGCTTCCATTAGGATTATATTTAGGATTCCGAGGCTGTGTGAGGGATCCATAGGAAGGAGTTTTGAGGCCATTTGCCTGGGGTATGAAACTGGTGGTGGTGGGGGGGGATGCTAGCAACTGATTGACTATCTTTGCCCTAACTAAGCATGCTCTCTGAATATTATGATATAAAAACACCCCCAAAAAGAATTTTTAATTGTGGAAGTCTTGACAAGTTTCATGTTTCTTTTCCATCAAGCAATTCTCTACTGCCCAACTGTTGTAAATACGATATGAATCGTTTTTAAACCTCTTTTCCTTAATTTCAAAAATTATACAAATTTATTACAGAATATTCATAGCCAAAATCTCTAAAATTCTCAAAATGTCCACACAGATTGGTGCTAACCTACAAACACTTTGCTACCCATTCACAAGAAGGAAAGCAATTGTGAGTATTCATGTAGCCATGGAACTTTCATTGTATTTTACAACAATTTTAGCTTCACACTACTGGAAATTAAAAAACAAACAAAACCATGGTTATTCACTTCAGTTCATTTGAGAATCACAGTTGAGAACCTCAAAGAAAAAGCTATATTCTATTCTGTTCTTTCATCCTATGTTTTAGTGCAAGGTTTCTCAATCTTGGCATTATGGACATTTGAGGCCTTTATTTTGAGAGCTGTCCTGGGCACAGCAAGTGTTTAGCATCCTTGGCATCTATGCCACACTGTATCACAAGAGTGTCTCTCTTTCTTACCACATAAACAAAAAACATTAAATTGAAAAATAAACCTACACTATCAGTTAGTTACAGATAAATTATGCATCTTCCCATGATTTTTAACACGTTCCATAAGATGTAATAAACACATCAATACCTCCAGAATGATATATTCTACCGCTGTAAAACTGCTTGGGCTATTTTATCTACCTTTTCTCAATAGCTTCCAGATTTCACATGATCAAAGTCTTTCACTGGGCTTCATTTTCTAATTTTTCTGTCCACTTTCACCACTGTTCTGATAGAGCTTATTTTTATATATGTTCCACATTAACTGTTGATATAAACCTTCTCTACTACAGTCTTTGTATAGTTTCTAGTGAGACATTTTCTATCTTTTTATAACATGGATGGATCTCACATATCATTTATCTGTTTTTCCCACTAAAAGCAAATTGCAAAGAACAACAACAACAAAAAATTACAGTATAATGTCCAGTTACCCAAATCCTACCTTTTTAAATAAGTTGAGCAGACCAGTCATGGTCTTGAGCCTAGACTGAGGCCAAAAGTCTGCCCCAGAAGCACTCAAAGGCTTCGAGAACATGGCTATCTGGCCATCATCAGACCTCAGGTCCCGTTTCCTCCCTCGGAAAAGTGTCATACAAATACTTTCAGAATCTCTAGCTTTATAGCATCATCCCAGATTGTCTACTATTCTTGACTTCATTACTATTCTCCTTATCCTGCAGTGTCTACAGTATCCCTAAGAATCATCTTTATTTTTGCTTGATCTTCTTCCATTAACTTAATTTTCTCTGCAGACTTTTCTCAAATGTTTTTCTTTTTTTTAAATCTCTGTTGACCACTGACTATCTCTGCAAGCTGTAATATTTATTTTGCTTGTTATCAACTATTTTGCATCTTCACATGAGTCTTTTGGGGATTGGGTGTTGTCAGATGATGATGGTAAATGAATGGTTTGTAAAAGGGAGCGAAATTTCTAGTACCTCACTCAACCACAACTCTGAACACATTTTGGTGTCTTCTAAGTTGTCTCACACCCAATATCTACCAAATTGTTTAATTTATGGGGAAAAAAAGGTTTTTGTTTTTACTATTGCAATGGTAGGTAAATCATGCTTTTCCCCTTACATATAAAAGGCTGATATGCTAAGTAAGTGTCCATCTGTCCATCACATAACAACGCCCAGCTTCCTCCCTTAGCGACTAGTCTCCTTGGAGTTTCTTTAGCCCAGAAACATGACTTGCTTTATAGCCAGGTGCAAGTATTTCACACTTTAACCAAATGTCTGTGTAGCATTTTCCCGTGCCTCATCTCATTTAATCCTCACAGAAGTCCTGGAGTAGGCAGATAGGAGATTTGGTGGAATCCTATTTTCTTTTCATTAGCCAGAGATTTAGAAAGCTTAGAAACTTGACCCAACTGAAAAGAAGTAAGAAACGGTGGACCTTGAAAATGACTTCAGGTTTCTCACTGCGCAGAATATAGTCAAATACTGCCCAGTTAAATATTTTACCCTTTGTTCTCCCTGCATGATCTACAATAGTAATCTGCTTGGTGTTGATATTTACTGCTGTGTTGCTGACAATTACCTGAAAGAGAAGTTGGGGTGCTTCATTCGGCTGGAAAAAGCTTAGCTAAATCAGAAAGCAGGTCTAATTAAGCAAGTTTATTCTATATCTATAAAAGGCTAAACTGACGCGCGCATGCGCAGTACATATAAAGCTCTCACTGGCGCCGATCACATGTATGTTTCCATCTGTCATTATCAATTGTGAAATTGGTTGACACTTCTATTATAGAGAAAGGGCAAATAGTGATATTAAAATATTCTAATTAATTTCCTTTCAATCTTCACAAATTCCTGCACCGGGCCACTAGTCTACTGTATTTTAAGACTTTAAAAGATGTTAACAATAGGCTTCACACTGAAGTAAGAGCAGCTAAGAAAAAAGAAAAAAAATGTTTTTCTCTATTTTCTCTATTTCAGAAACACTGAGAATTAAATATATCTGATCATTTACCAGCCCTCTGCCTCTTTGGAATGCAAAATACCAGAAAGGTTTCAAGTAAATGGAAACTTAGTCATTACTAATCACAAAAGTTGCTTTGTAGGTCATTTAAAAAATTATTCCCAGTCCTTCTGAAAATCTGTTATTCTGAGATACACGTACTTTTTCAAAAACATTTAACTGCCTTAGAACCATGTGGGAACCATATCTGGCTTTAACTCTACAATTCTCTACCTGACTACTGACTACAAGGGAAACATACACATAATCTAGCTTGTTTAACATAAAAAACTGATAGATAACATGAACCAAGTCGTTTATGTCTACCTTTTGCAAAATTCCCGTAAGTAGGTGAGAGTTTACATAAATTGCCTATAATCACACTTTTAGAAAATGGCTGACTGGGGATTTAAACACACTAGCCTGATCACAAACCTTACATATTCTCCACCACACAAGATGCCAACAAATCCCCCAACCCTCATGTAACTACCTTTTCTCAAGGTATCGAGAGTAACCTAAATTAGAAATCTCAAGTTATTTTGATGTCTCCTCACACTACCAGTTCTTGCATTCGGTCATCCAAAACTGGCCATCCTTGCTTATAATACTTCTCTCTGCATTCTATCCACGTTTACGCTTACGATTATTGCAATAGCTTCACAAATGAAACCCATGCCTCCTACAAAGCTCCTTCGCATGCTTCTCTGTGAGTCTAGAAACCAATCACTTGGTCTTGCCTATCATGTCAAATACAAGTTCTCTGCTACTCCATTAACTGGACCCATCTCATCAGACTTCTGTTCTCAAAATTGTTCTGTTAGGTCCCCCCCGCTATCTCCTCACATAAACATGTGAGAAGCATTTTCATGGAAATTGTTCTCTAGATTTTATGCGGTGGCTTTTTCCATACCTGTCTGTGTCTTTTTCCCAAACATATTTATTTTATTTGAAAAAAAAACAAAAAACAAAAAACAATTTCCATTCTTGCTTCCCAATCATATATGGTGCTTTCATAAGCAATAACTATATAAAGTTTGATAAGAAAATTAATGGAAAATCAACATTTTTAAAAAGAATTATCTTAGAAAACCATGTGGAATGCCAGTGAAAAGGGTTTTTGAAAAAGTAGGTATCACTGAACCAAGGTAAAAGGTTCAAATCCATGGCCTATTGTGCATGCAAATTTGCATATGTTCTATTCTGCAATTTCATTAGCTTTATGACTCTTAGTTGGGAAAGAGGAAAAACATCATCTAAAACAGAAATTTAAAACCTAACCAAAAGTATTATTTTCACTTGTGTATAGTGGCAAGTATCGTCATGAAAACAAAAAAAAATTCTGCTAATGAAATTTCCATTTCAGCTCTCATTCTATGAAATACTATGTCAGACCCTGAGGTAGGAGCAAGGGATATCAAGACACCGCTTACCCGGTGCCTTATCCCTGACATTAATAGGTCCCCCCTAACAGCAACAAGAACAGAAAACCTTGGTGTTCTCAACCCTCAAGTAACTTAGATTAGCAAATCTGTAATGTAGTGTGGCTAGAAATAGAGATTAAATCTGAAGCTTTCTAAAGAGGTTAGCAGGTCCCTGGGCTTGAAAGGTAAAGGATGGTCCCCACCCCTCCACTCCCATACCTGAAATAGTGTAAATTCTAAGAATATGAGGGCAGAGACTAATACTATTAAGACAAACTAAAATGGGCAGTGTTCCATACCATCTCCTGTTACATTAGCTCCGCACTCCTAATTCCCTTCTCACGTAAGCACGTTTTAAGATCAGAAACACAACAGAGGAAGGCTGTGACGTGAACTGACAGCATGCCAGTTTCTTCTGAGTCTGGTCAACATTCACAATGATGATTATGATGCCAAGACATTTGCATGCAAAGGATTTCCCTCCTCAGAACACCTCAATGGTAGAATTTTTTGGGTTTCATTGCGCTGAAAGCAGAAGCAAATCCGCATTACAAGGCCACTTCCCTTTTCTGAACAGTGGGGTTTAAATAGTTTGGCGGCTTCCCACATGGGAGGTCCCAGCTGACGGGCTCTGGAGAAGTCAACCTGTGAGCTCACTCACGCAGAGGCCACTGGCATCCTGGCGCCCTGAAGAGCTGTTTAGACCCCTTAGGGCGAAGGTGACTTGAGAAAGGGGTCACAGAGGAGGAAGGTGGGCCCCACAGAGGTCACAATTGTGTAGCTGTGTACAGGGCACAAGCTGCACCCCATGTCGCATCTGGCACGTAACAAGGGCTCCCTATGTTTTTCCTTGGACTTACTTTTGAATCATTAATGTTACCTTGATGATAAGGTGACCAGATGTCCCGCTTTTGGCGGGACAGTCCTGATTTTTAACAATTTTTCCCGCGTCCCGTGGCGTTTTAAAAAAGTCCCGATTTTTGGAAAGAATGCAGGACAAGCTAGGGAGCGGCGGGAGAACGGGAAGGGAAGATACGGTTTTGGGAGGCTAAGGGGTCAATGGTGTCCCGCGTTACCAATGTTCAAATCTAGTCCCCTTACTTTATGACCACTATTGTAACTGCCTGATTTGGGGCGGGGGGTTGCCTGGAGAGGGACGGCCAGAGACTGATGGGAAGGGTGGGGGGTTAAAACACTGCATTTGTAGCTAATGTCACATGACGCCTATAACCTGAAATTAACAGGGATTTCCTTTTAGACTTCATGCCTATACCCACCACTTGGATTCTAAGTGGTTCTCAACCTTCCTAATGCCACGACCCTTTAATACAGTTCCTCATGTTGTGCTGACCCCCAACCATAAAATTATTTTCGCTGCTGCTGTTATGAATCGTAATGTAAATATATCTGATATGCAGGATGCATTTAGGCGACCCCTGTGAAAGAGTGAAAGGGTTGTTGGACCGCCAAAGGGGTCTCCACCCACAGGTTGAGAACCGCTGACTTAGAAGATCACGTGCTCCAGGGCCCGAGGGGGCACAGAGACCCTGGATAACCCTCCTGACCGGACAAACCAGGCAGCACCCTACGGCCCCTGGTGCCTGGAGCTCCTTTAAGCGGGTTCCATTTCCCTCCCCTGCACACCAGGTCCTGCGGAGGACACCGCCTTTGCTCTAAGAGCCCCGGTGCCAATGGGTCCACATGGATAACCGACCTTGCCTCCCAGAACCCCGACTCTGTGAGGTCCCCTGCAGATCCAGGGCCGTGCTTTTGCTCCTGGGAGAAGGAAACAAGTTACTCTTCTCCAAGCTGATTATCCTCACAAACTGGTATTTAAAAGAGGCATTCTGAAAGTGGAATCCAGATATTAACACGAAAATGGCAACTTTAAAATAAGGTGGCTAATAACGGTTCACTCCGCAAAACTGGGCAGAAAAAACACACACCGTGGAAGGGTTTTAAAAACCCCACGAACTGCCCTGACCGGTTTGGCTCAGTGGATAGAGCGTGGGTCTGCGGACCGGCGGTCCCAGGTTCGATTCCGGTCAAGGGCATGGACCTTGGTTGCGGGCACGTCCCCAGTGGGGGGGGGTGCAGGAGGCAGCTGGTCGATGTTTTTAACTCTCTATCCCTCTCCCTTCCTCTCTATAAAAAAATCAATAAAATATATTTTAAAAAGGAAAAAAACAAACAAAACCGCCCACTAATTCAGTATTGTGTTTTAATATGTGAGGAGGAAAACATGCAGTGCACGGCTGACTTGGGACCGGGAGCTGGCGACGGAGGGCGGGCGGTGGACTGCAAGGCTGTTTGCGGCTTTCGGTCCCGTCATGGAAGCCGCGCAGCAGCAGCAGCGGGTCCGGGCAGGTGTCCGGGGCCGCCCTCCCCGCTCGCCCGCCCGCCCTGCCCGACCCCCGGGCACCCCGACATCCTGTGCCCCGTTGCACGTGCAGAGAACTTCCTCTTCCCGGGCGGGCGTGGGGCCCGGCCGGAGCTCCAGGCCCCTGCTCCGCGGGCGGCGACACGGCGCCGGAGCCAGACGGCCCGCCCCCTGGCCTCGCCGCCCTCGGGGCCGGCCGGGCGCCCCACACCCAGGCCGCGCAGGCGCCGCGCCCTCCCGTCCCCGCAGCCCCGCCAGCCCGCTCCGCCGCCGCAACCTGAGGATGTTGTCCGCGTAGGTGAGCAGCAGCTTGGAGGCCTCCAGGAAGGTCTCGGGGCTGTTCTGGCAGAGCTCGGCCACGGCCGGGGACGCGGAGGCCGACGAGCTGCCCAGCGCCGCAGCCGCCATGCTTGAGCGCCCGGCGTCACCGCCCCCTGCGCCGCGACCGCACTGAGCACGCGCCGAGCGGGCGGCCTCCCTTGCGGCGGGGAGGGGGGGGGCCTGATGGGAGGGGCGGGGGGCTGCTGGGGGGGAGTGCGAGGGCCTGATGGGAGGGG
>PVJC01029144.1:0-22065 GCA_004026665.1 Murina feae
TCATTCAACCACTTGTAAATAAAACTCTATTACATTTCAGTCCACTTTCTTCATCTGAGCCACAGGATTTTATAGGATTTTTTTTGTTTGTTTCAATTACTTTATAAATCCAGATATATTACCTGTCTGGTAAAATTTTCAATAAAGGAAGTCCAGTCAGCCTGGCAGTTCTCTCTCTCTTAGTAGACAAGATTGGCTTCTTGTACCCATGGCTCCCTCTCTGTAGAGCTCTCAGTCATGTCTTAGGCACACTATAGACTGGAGCTCCCAGAATCGGCCTCCTGTGACTGATGGGCGGTCCTCCCGATGAACTCTGTGACACAGTTTGTAGGTGCTATATCTGCTGCTGTTCTCCTATCCACTTGCTGCCCCTCAGTCATGTGGCTCACAGCTCAGTACTCTGGATGAGGCCAAAGAGAAATGGGTCTCTTGGCAGGATCCTGCATAGCTCAGGAAAACAGGTGCTCACTCCATGCTTTTACATTTCCCAGGGAGGAATCACAGGTGGAAAAGGGCTGTCTTGGCACCGAGCTGTGCCACCTTGTGGGGGGGAGTAACGTGCATAAAGTTAAACTGCTCCTCTTACCTTCTCCAGTGCGTCCTGTTGCAGGTTTTGCTCGTGGTATACCGGAACTTCCCCACTGAGCTCTCGGACTTTTCAAAGGCTTTTTCAGCCACGTGTGACCGTCTAAGTCAGTGCTCTCCAAGGGCTCTTGGACCTCACTCACAGGGACTATATTGATTCATGGGCCTTTGGAGTTCAAAGCCATGACTGCGGTGTTTACACCTACTACCTGAGTCACCTGTGGAAAAGACTCCTCCTGGATCCTTTGGCCATCTTGTTCCAGATCCCACAGCACTCACAAAGTCACTTTTGTTCGTGGATCGATACCAAATTATTGTTGTTGGAAAGGGAGGCTATGACGAGGATGTGTTATTGGGCCATCTTGCTTACATCACTCTCTCTAAATTTTATTTTACTGTAAAAAATATTTACCTCAGTAAGAAGTACAGTTTTCATCATGGCCAAATCCATATCTTCATATGCATATAATTGCAACAAGTTTCATGGAACAGCACACTTATACATCATGTCCATGTATTTTTTGTTCTAGTGCTTCTCAGACTTCAGTGTGCATGAGATTTTGTTAATATGTGATTCTGGTTCAGAATCTGGGGTTGGGGAGCCTACATTTTAACAAACTCCTAAATGGATGTTTCTGTCTCTCGAACTACATCTTGAGAGCTGAGTTCTATTCTATTTCATTTTATTCAAGTGCTAAGTTACTGTAATGCCTCTTGAATATATTGGACTGTCCGTTTGTAAAAACACCGCTGGTATATTTCCTGGAGTGAAGCTAAGCTTGGAGAAGCTCTTGATGCAACAACATGCCTATCTAGGATGTTCTTGTAAAAGACTCCCTGAGGAGTGGTATCACCATTGGAAATGGTTCAATGGCAAATAGGCTTCACTTTCCAAGATAGAAGGGAAGAGACTGCTATCTTCCTGACATTGCTTTTTTAAAATTGTAACATCTGACACAATAAATAAATCTATTTCAATTCAGAATGAATAAATCTAAGCATTCTGCATATTAAAGACTCTCATGTCTGGTGTGGGGGAAAAAAGCACAGATGACCAAGAGTAACCATGGCAATGACATGAGGGCCAGGAAAACACACACATACACAAAAGAAACCATTGCCTCTGGCATGTGTGCTCTCCTTTTGTCTGAATTATTTATGCTTCCTAGTACTTCAAGATTTTGTTATCAAGTAACAAAAGTCAACACTGACCAACATATTGAAATCCATCCCAGAACTCTAGCTGCAAAACTGGGGGAGACGATTGGGCGGCTCCAAAAGAGATGGGAAGCTGTGGGACCAAAGTTGCAATAAGAAGGAGCCCCTCTAGAGGACTGGGAAGGAGGAATCAAAGCGAAGGGCTCAGGCCAGAAACAGCGGGTCACGCTGTCCCCGCTGAGATTAATGAACCTGAACCATTTCTTTCCTTAATCCTCATATCATGCTCTCAAGATCAAAGTCACAGGAGAGAGCACCCATTCGGCTGAACTTTGGCATTCTCTCTTGCCAGTCCTGGGACAAGAGGATGTATTTGGTCCTTCAAACTTCTAAATGGGATCAGGTGCCTGGTAAACCATCCCCCTAAGAGCATAGAACAGTGGTCTGTGACACAGAGTACTTACAATTCTTTCAAATTTCGCTCTAAACTGCTGCAGAGAAAATGAGGCCATATTATTAAGGGACGTAGGCTCAAAGGAGGGTTTTCCAAGGTGGGAAGAGTTACTGTTTTTGTATCTTGTTGGTAATGACCTCGTAGACAGCCAGTATGGGTGGAAAGTAGCTCATTGTCACTCTAGCACTATTTCTGAGAGCTTCTGGCTAGTTTAGCCACCATCCACCACCAGAACTCTATCTGCAAAACTGAAATTCTATACCCATTAAATAATTATTCCCCATCCCTTTTCCTACAGCCCCTGGAAACCACCATTGTACTTTCTCTCTATGACTGTGACTACACTAGGTATCTTGCATAGGTGGAATTATGAAGTATTTGTCTTTTTTAAAACATATATTTTTATTTATTTCATTGAGGAAGGAAGAGGAAGAGATAGAAACATCAATGATGAGAGAGAACCATTGACTAACTGCCTTTTGCATGCCCAGTAATGGGGATTGAGCCCAAAACCTGGGAACCGGGAATCAAACTGATCTCCTGGTTCATAGTCGATGCTCAACCACTGTGCCACATAGGCCCAGCTACAATATTTGTCTTTTTGTGATTAGCTTATTTAACTTAGCATAATGTCTTCAAGGTTCATCCACATTGTAGAATTTCCTTCCTTTTCAAGGCTGAGTAATATTGCACTGTATGTATATACCATATTTTGTTAACCATTCACCTGTGGTTGGACACTGGGTTGCTTTCCACCTTTCAGATCTTGTGAATAATGCTACTATGAACATGAGCTAATAAGTACCTCTTAGAGACCCTGCTTTTAATTGGGGGGATAAATACCCAAATGTGGAATTGCTAGATCATATGGTAATTCTATTTCTAATTTTTCTAAGCATCATACTTTTTCCCATGTGACTGCACCAATTTCTTTACATTCCTACCAACAGGGCACAAGGGTTCCAATTTCTTCATATCCTGCCAACATTTGTCATTTTCCATTCTTTTCTTTTTTTTTTTATAGTGGCCATCCTAATGTGTGACGTGATATCTCATTGTAGTTTTGATTTGCATTCCCCTAATGATTAAGGATGTTGAGTATTTTTTTCAAATGTTGCTCATTTGTATATCTTCTTTGAAGAAATGTCAAGTCCTTGCTTATTTTTTTTTTAATTGGGCTGTTTTGTTTTTAAGCTGTAGTTCTTTATGTATATCCTGCTGTCCTCTTGCTCACTCCACTCCACACACACTGGTCGTATTTCTTTTCTTCAAACACACCAGGCATGTTTCCTCCATGGGGCCCTTTCTAGTCCTTCTGTGTGGAATGTGTGGCTTACTCCCTCATCTCTTATATATAACTCAAATGTGCCTACTCAGTGAGCAATTCTATCAGCTATGGAAACTCACCCTACTGCCCCTGCAAACCTAATCCCATTTAAAATTCTCTACTTTTTTGTATATTTTTAACATTGCTTTTTACCTTCTAATATCTTATACTAGGGGCCCGGTGCACAAAAATTTGTGCACTGGGGGGGGGTATCCCTCAGCCCGGCCTGTGCCCTCTCCTGGTCTGGGACCCCTCTGGGAATGTCCACTTGCTGGTGTGCCCGGCCAGCCTGGGTGAGGGGCCAATGTCTGTTTGCAAGCTGGCCAAGCTCCCCAGTGGAGACCCTCACCCCAGGGGGTGTAGCAAGCCTGGGTGAGGGGCTGAGGGCAGTTTTCAGGCTGGCCACAGCTCCCACTGACCCTATGGGACACCCGCCTCGTCCCCACGCCCCGGAAGGCTCTTGGCCGGGAAGTCGAGGCTGCG
Source organism: Murina feae (assembly GCA_004026665.1). NCBI lineage: Eukaryota > Metazoa > Chordata > Mammalia > Chiroptera > Vespertilionidae > Murina > Murina feae. The sequence goes on from PVJC01029144.1 coordinate 4,008, forward strand.
GTGGTGCCGGCCAGACCCCCGCGGGCCTCCCGGAGAGGGGGTCGCAGGGTCCAGACGCCTGGTCCCCACCTCCCCCACCCCAGGCTCCTGCCTGGGAAGGCATCCGCAGGCCCAAGGCACTGGATGCCTTCCCCGGTGGGAGGGTCCCAAGATGGTGGAGGCCACAACCCTGGAGAAGCTGCACACCGGGGCTGCGGCCTCCGCCATCTTGGCTGGGTTAATTTGCATACAGCAGCTCTGATTGGCTGGTGGGTGTGGCTAACCTCGTCCCGGAGAAACGGTTAATTTTAATATTTCGCTTTTATTAGTTAAGATACTTTACATACTCATTATGTGTATTGTTTGATATCTGTCTTCTCTCTATTAGAATATCAGTTTTTCAGGTCAGGCAGGAATCTTTGTCTATTTTGTTTACTAATATATTTCAAGCACCAAGTGGTATTCTTGTGCTCAGTACTTTCTCAAGAAATAGTGGAGATTATATATATACTAGAGGCCCTGTGCACAAAAATTTGTGCACTTGGGGGGGAGGTCCCTCAGTCCAGCTTATGCCCTCTCGCAGTCTGGGACCCTTAGGGGGGTGTCCACCTGCTGGCGTGCCTGGCCAGCCTGGGTGAGGGGCTGATGGCTGTTTGCAGGCTTGCCACGCCCCCCAGCAGGGACCCTCACCCCATGGGGGTGTGACCAGCCTAGGTGAGGGGCTGATGGCTGTTTTCAGGCTGGCTACAACCTCTTCAGAGCAGAGGTCCCCACTGGGGTGCCTGGCCAGCCTGGGTGAGGAGCTGATGGCCATTTTCAGGCTGGCCACATCCACCGGCTGGAAGCAGGTATCTGAGATTTATTTATCTTCTATAATTAAAACTTTGTAGCCTTGAGCAGAGCTCAGGGCCGGCAGGGCAGGCAGGAAGCTTGGCTTCCTTCATTGCCAGGGGCAACCCAAGCCTCCTGCTTGATCCAGCTCCATGGCCACTGCCATCTTAGTTGGGTTAATTTGCATACTCACTCCTGACTGGCTTGTGGGTGTGGCTTGTGAGTGTAGTGGAGGTACAATTTGCATGTTGCTCTTTTATTAGATACTAGTAAAAGGGTAATACACTAATTAGATTGGATGTTTTCTAGACGTTCTTCCAGACAAAGCCACAGCGGCTGCAATGACCAAGGGCCTATCAGGGCCGGTCCAGCACCATGGTCCCTTTTGCAGAGGCCACGGGAGAAGGCACCACAGAAGAAGGCACAAGGGAGAAGGCAGAAGGGAAAAGGCCAGCACTTCATGAGAAGGCAGAAAGGAGAAGACTGGCACTATAGGAGAAGAGAGAAGGTGGCAGTTAGGCAGTTAGGGGGATCAGGCCAAGAGGGAAGAGCAGTTAGACAGTTAGAAGGATCAGGCTGGCAGGAGAGAGCAGTTAGGAGCATCAGGCAAGCAGGCAGGTGAGCAGTTAGGAGCCATTGGCTCCAGATTGCAAGAGGGATTCCTGATTGAAGAGTGTGCAGGCCAGGCTGAGGGGACCCCCTTCCTCAGTGCATGAATTCATGCCCCTTAAAAGGAACTGTGGGCCACAAGGCTGAGATAGGCATAGGGGCAGGCAGGTCTCAGTTCATCCTCCACTCCTCCACTCAACCCTTCCTGCAGCAGCCCCAGTCCTCTGTCTGCTTGCAGCCTTGCTCCCGCCACTATTCCCACACGCTGATGGCACTGGCCCTGTTTGCACCTGCTGAAGGTGTGGTGCGATTGGGACCAGCACCAGCAGTGGGTGCAAGTAGGGCTGGCACTGGCAGTGGGTGCAGGCGGTGGCTCTGGCACTGGCAGCAGGTGCGAACAGGGCCATCACTGGCAGTGGGTACGAAAAGCAGCTGCCAGCCCTGATCTCCCCTCAGGAGCAGGGGGAGGTGGAGAAGCCCTGAGGGGTGATTGGGGCCAGCAGCTGCTCTCACCCGCTGATAGCACCGAGCGATCAGGGCTGGCACCAGGTGCTGGCAGTTGGTGCAAGCAGCAGCTCTGGTGCTGGCAGCAGGTGTGAGCAGTGGGCAGGACTGCGGCGCACAGGAGCAAAGAATTTTCAGTAACCACCAATGGCAGTGACTGGCACCCTGTCTTTGTTTGGTGTTCCCACTCACCTGCTCCACCATCCCGTCGGGCCAACGCCCACCATGTCTTGCACATACTCCTAGTGGTTAGCGCACACCATAGCGACTGGTTGTTTAGTTGTTCCGCTGTTTGGTCTATTTGCATATTAGCTTTTTATTATATAGGACTAGGGTCCTGGTGCACAAAAATTTGTGCACTCAAGGGGGTCCTTCAGCCCAGCCTGTGCCCTCTCGCAGTCTGGGACCTCCTCAGGGGATGTCCACCTGCTGGTGTGCCTGGCTAGCCTGGGTGAGGGGCTATGGCTGTTTGTAGGCTGGCCAAGCCCCCCAGTGGAGACCCTCACCCCATGGGGGTGTGGTCAGCCTGGGTGAGGGGCTGAGGGCTGTTTGCAGGCTGCCCACAGCTCCCATTGACCCAAAGTGCCAGTGAGGCTGGCTAGAATCAGATTTCTGGGGTTTATTTATCTTCTATAATTGAAACTTTGTTGCCTTGAGCAGAGGCCTAGGCAGGCAACGAATCCTCCTGTTTGTTTCAGTTCCGTGGCTTCTATAATTGAAACATTGTTGCCTTGAAAGAGGCCCAGCTGGCTTAGACAGGCAGTTGCAATGGAAGCCTCCTGTTTGCTCTAGCTCCGTGGCTGCTGGCCTCCATCTTGGCTGGAGGGCCAAAGCCACTCTGATTGGCTGGGGAGCATGGCTTGACTGGTGGGCATGACTTAGGTATCTCAGAGTGATGGTTAATTTGCATATTTTTCTTTTATTAGATTATATTATATAGGATATGTATATATGTACATATATACACACACATGTATATATAGTATGTTTTTATTGATTTAGAGAGGAAAGAAAGGGAGAGATAGAAACATTGATGAGAGAGAAACATTAACATCCATTGTCTGCCTCCTGCATGCCCGACACTAGGCATCTTGCCCTCTACCCAGGCATGTGCCCTGACTGGGAATTGAACCCATAATCTCTTGGTTCCTGGATTGATGTTCAACCATTGAGCCACACCAGCCCAGTATGAAAATATTTTAAAGAAAAGTTTTATAACTCAGTAAAGAATATTTTATTTTACACTTGCAAATTATCTTTTCTAAGTAGAAAATTATTTTAAGAGCAGAGGCTTCTGAACATGAATTTCTTTAATTCATTCAACATTTGTCCAAACCACAAAGTTGCACAAATATGGCTCTCAGTAGATTCAGTCTTATCTCTCAGATTAGAATAATTGTCTCACTTGCACTATAAAAGTAAAGAAAGAGAGTAGGCAAAGAAGATAAAGAATTAATTAATCAAGCCTTTAACTTTTCTGAAAACTCAGGGAATTTTTATCAGCCTGCTTTGTTATTTACCTAGCATTACTCTCTGGAATATTAATATTATATCCTGAGATTTACAGCTTTATATGGCCATGATGTATTCACACAAGTCTTCACTTGAGCCCTAAAAGAGTCTCTCCTTACACTTCTTGTGTATTAATTCTCTTTCAAGCCTTCACATTCAGGAATATAATTCCCAATAAAACAACAAAAGATTGTTTTACTACAATGAAGTGCTTTGCAGCCTTTTTCATAATTCATTAAGAGGCTAGTCCTGTTTATATGTCATTCTGAGATTTTTAAAAAAAAGAGTTGGAGTCCTTGGCAAGCCCTCTCCAGTGACCTGGCCCTGCTCAGCCACTCCCAGCCATCCCTGGGGCTGGTTGACTCCTGGAAGAGAAGCTCTGCTAGATTTGATGATGTCACAGGAAGTTAACTCTTACCAATTGGTGGGTGAGACCAATCCTCTATGCCAAACGGGGTTTACAACTTCAAATTACTTTCTTCACCAAATTTTCCAACAAATATTTTGTCCTACATTTTCTACTCTGAGCATTTCAAGTTAACAATCTTTTGAATTTTTGAAATTAACATTTGTATGTTTGAAAGCTCCTCTGCCTTTTTGTTTCATTTGTCTGATGGCATCCATCTTTGAACACCCTTCTGTCTCTTCCTTGCACTGCAAAGGCCGGGGAGCCTGAGAACTCTGTTTCTCTGACACCTGAGCCAGCGGAGTTTTGGATGCATTTTCAGACTTCCCCATAATTATAGATAAATTCAGGTAATCCTTGAAAGGTAGTAGGAAAGGAGGCCAAAGTCATTTTTCTTCTTTCTCTGGCAGCAGTAGAAGGCATAGCACAGGCCTCCTAAATGTGTTTCTGGAGGGGCTTCTGTGGCACTGCCATTCCACTTATCTTGGAGTCATACTGACCAGGAGATGAACAGGAGTTTCCTGCAGACAGAAGCTCTCTAACTGTGGGTGGCGGTGCACCTCAAAGTGAGTGGCAGTCCCCTGGCCTCGCCTCCCTCAGCCTCGGTGATGGCCCTATAATAAGCCCCTGAGCCCCCATGTTGAAGCCTCTGCCTGAAACATGGACAGTGCTTTTTATGTTCTTATCTGAGCCATGACTGAACACTCCTCTTAGGATATCAGGAGATAAAAGACATACAGCTTAAACTTTCATTTTATGCTAACATACTCTCTAAATTTTTTCCTGTCTGTTTAATAGAGCTTATCTCCTCATGTCTCAACAAACTCATTCTTTAAATTTCCTATCAAACTGCTAACAAAGACAATGCTTCTCCCTCGTTATTTCTTAGCCGAGAGTATCAGGCTCGTAATGTTCTGCTTCTATGCTACCCAAGCACAAGACCAGAAAATGAAAGGGAGGTGGATCCCTCAATGTAAATCAGGGGCTCGTTTTAGAAAAGAAAAGAAAAGAAAAGAAAAGAAAAGAAAAGAAAAGAAAAGAAAAGAAAAGAAAAGAAAAGAAAAGAAAAGAAAAGAGAAGAAAAAGGTGGGTGAATTTAGAGAAGACACCAGCAAGAATTTACTACCTAAAAATAAAAGTAATCTTCATCTGTACATTACATCAAAAGAAATTCAAATAGATTTAAGTGTTAAAAGAAATGACCCATTACCACATAGAAGATAATCTCAGTGACTGTTTTTAAAACTTGTTTAAGAAAACATTTTCTAAGTGTGACATCAAAGTCACAAACCATTCAAAACAGGGACAGACTTTTCAAAAACATTTTTATTTTAAAAGTTTCAAAATATATCAAAATTAGAAACAATAGTGCCCACCATCTAGCTTTAACGATTATTTACATTGCGCTATAGTGGCTTCATCCCTCCTTCTGTTTTTATATTATTTCTAAGTAAATGAAAAATACTGAGATATTTCACTTCTAAATGCTTCCACACAGATCTCCAAAAAAGTTGAAATACACTTTTACAAAACCACAATACCTTTATCACACCTAACAATGTTGACACTAATGCCACAATATCATCTACTATCTAGTCCTTTATCAACAGCAGAGGAGTAAAGGTCATCATCTGTTTACTTCAGGAATCTTAGGATCAGCACCAAATTATATACCTACCTGGTTATACCCATGATCCACCTGACAAATACCTCAGAAAATAGTCCAGTCATTCTGGAGCCCATGTCTGCATTTTTAACACTTATTCATGAGGCTTAACAACTAGATTCACATTTTCTGAAGTAGCTGGCTCTGCACATTTACCTTTCTTTCAAATTCCTTATAGATTGTGGTTAAGATTACTTAGACCAAGCCAGGAAAATGACATTCAATACTGGCACTTCTATTCCAACTAAGAAAGAGGGGCACTTCTCCATGGTATCCAAGCTGGAAGATTGCAGCAGAGGCTCCTGGGAGCCTGCCTGGTGGTGAACACAACATGGAGAAAGTAGGACCGAGACACACAGAGAAAGAGTTCCACTTGTCCCCTGCTTCCAGCCATGCCTGCAGCAGACAATGCTGCGTGGAAAAGATCATGTCTATACTTTTCAGTTTTACAAGCCCATAAATTCCTGTTTTTCCTAAGCTAATTTAAATTGTGTGTCTCCTGTCGTTTGTATCTGAAAGAGTGCTGTCAAAATGTGACAATCAAAAGAGCAAAGCATTTGGAATTAGACAAACTTAATCTTAATATATATTATATCTGATCCAGTTTCCACATCTGGAGATAATGATGCCTTCCTCTCAGGCCTGTCATGAGGGCTAAAGGAGATAGTCTGATCTGCATGTGAGAGACACTGAATATACTAGTTCCCTCTTTTAATTTCCCCTGGGAGCTATATTGATGTCATAATCTTGAGTGCTCACACACTGTTTCCCTCTTCTATTGATTATTAAAAAGTTGCCCACTAATGCCCATATGTAATGTGAGGTCATCTGAACCTAAACAGAGAGAGGCTTTCATACAATTGGCCATGGACTGTTCCCCATCTAGTTTCATAAGAGAATCCGTTTAGGGAGCAACGGTATTTGTCTCCAGGTCACGCAGAGCCATTAATGGCTGTAAATTTCTGTTGCTCTTCACACAATTCATTCCTTTTTGGATTCTGGCATCAATATAATGGGATTTAATCTTGTGCAGGCTCTGGTCACATGGGGCATTCTTCTGCTTTCTCAAATGTAACAATGTGTAGGGTCTCCTCTATCGGCACTGAACATTACTTGCCTTCTATGATCACACTGGATTTAAATTAAGTAGCTTGATATTCAGACAGAATATAATTAGCTAATCATTTATAGGATTACATAGGCTAAAAATTGACACACTAAAATACTGTTAGCATGTTTATGCCCTCCAAGTCTCTGCATTAATAAAGGTGATCAGATTATACAATTCAAATGCATTTTCAAGAAAATATCCCTGGAATAGAGGATTAGAAATATGTTTGAGCTAAATTTAGAATTCAGGAAAAGCAGTCCTACAGCTTACTTTACATTATTTTTTTCCCTTCAACTAAGCCCTTAAGCTGAATAAATTAGTCTCCAAGATGTTTCAACAGTTCAATCTATGTGGTTTATCATAAAATACAGTTGTAAAATCATTGCCAAGTTACCTCTAATGCCAGCATAGTCATAACCGGAAATCTCTAACAAAGGCATCAATGCCCTGCTCACTTATTAATTTTAGCTTTTTATCTCTAATTATTCATCTTCCCCTGAGTCTCTCTCTTCTTTTCCCCAAAGTCTCTGGAGCATTGCATAACATTCCTGAAACCATATTCCCAGTCTATCAGAAGAAATATCACTTCCTACTGTCTAATAGTCTAACTAAAATAACCTCTTGTACCTTTAAGATTGTCTTTCATTCTTTTAAAAAGCTTTTCATTGTATGTTTCAAAAGTAAGAAAAGCAGTGCAATATATCTTTAAAGGTAGCAACACTGAGTACCACATATATTTCATCTATTTAGTGTATGTCATATTTTTTAAAAATCTTTATTGTTGAAAGTATTATATATGTCCCCTTTTTTTCTCCCATTAAACCCCCATCCCCTACCCCAGGTCTCCACAACCCTATTGTCTGTGTCCATTGGTTATGCATATATGCACACATGTTCTTTGGTTGATTTTATATTTCTTAAAGCAGTAGGATTGTTTGGTTGATGCACTTTTATCTTAGCATGGCTCTTATTGTTAGTTTTAGTAAATACTACAAGAATTTGTGCCACCCACACCTCATCTCTATTTCCACCCCATTGGCAGCATGACCATATGTGTCAGGACGAACTTCAATTAATCCACAATTCTCCCATCTCTATCAAGGCCCTCCTTCTTAGGCCAGGTAGTTTGATTTGAGGACCAATCGAGGAAAAGAAAGAGAGTGAGCTAGAGAACAAAAGCATGTAAAATAGAAATATCTGGAAAGATATAAGACAGAGTTTTTGTTAGACTCAAATTTTAGAATTCTTTGGACTGGAGACAGGAAAGAACAGAAAGGAGATAAATAGAAAAAGTGAATTTGAACCCTATATCCCATACCCCTTGAAAGATTGGAGGGTGATAAAATGATTGTAGACAGGTTTAGGATCTTTGAATAAAATATTTGTGGCCTGCTTTCTGTCTAGACACCAAAGAGACCACCAACCCACACAGAAGAATAATATTATTTTAGTTGTTTGCTGGATGCTACTGTCTGGTTTGCACTCTTCTAAGCTCTCCCTTGTATCACAGGGGCTAGAAGTCTGGAAACTATATTTCTCAGTCTCCCTTGATAGGCAGTTTTCAGAACAGGACCTCTCAGTGAAAAGGACTTGAACAAGACTAAATTGAAATGCTGGAACAACTAGATAGTCTCATGAAAAAATAAAAATGTTGGACCCCTAACTCACACCATATACAAAAATTAACTCAAAATGAAGCTTACAAGTAAATATTTGAGGAGGAAAAGATGGCTGCTGATGAGAAGGCAGACTGAAAGACAGTGTGAGAGAGAGAGAAGGAACGGAGAGTGTGTGGATGTACCAAGCATGGAAATTTGTGGGAGTGAGACAACTATACTCCAGAGGACTGTTGGAGAACCCGAATGGGGCTCCCTTAACCAGGCGCTGCCTCCACTGCTGCTGAAATCTCTCCCGGAGCTGTCGACTCTGCTGCGAAGACCAGACCATCTTGGGTAACAAGTAAATATTTGAACTAAAACTATAAAAATCTTAGTAAAACAGGAGTACATTTCTGTGAACTCAGGTTTCACAATGTATTCTTAGATATTAAATGAAAAGCATAGGCAACAAAAGAAAAAAGAATAAATTGGACTTTATTTAAAAAAAACTTTTATGCACTAAAGGACTTTATCAAACAGTGAAAAGACAGATCACAATATGGGAGAAAATATTTGCAAAACACATATCTGACAAGGGACTTGTATATAGACTATATTAAGAACTATTTCAAGTCAATAATAATTTTTTAAGACAAGTTACCCGATTTTTTAAAATGGGCAAATATCTGAACAGATATTTCTCCAAATGTACAAATGATCACTAAGCAGAACAAAAGATGTTCAACATCATAGTCTTAGGGAAATGCAAACCAAAACTAGGAACCCTCACTGGTTTCTCAGTGGGTAAAGCCCTCAGACTGAAAGACTGTGGGTCAATTCTGTTCAAGGGCACATACCTCTGTTGTAGGCTCAATCCCCATCCCAGTTGGAGTGCATGTGGGAGACAATCAATTGATGTATCTCTCTCACATTAATGTTTCTCTCTGTCTCTCCCCTTCCCTTACACTCTTTCTAAAAATCAATGAGAAAAAACACACACACACACACAAATAAACAAAACCACAATGAGATACCACTTCAGAACCAGTAGGAAAGTTATAAGCGAAAAGTCAGTAACAAGTGTTGGTAGAAATATGGAGAAATTGGAACCCTCATTCACTGCTGTTAGGAATGTAACATGATGCAGCCACTTTAGAAGAGAGTTTATCAGTTCTTTAAAAGGTTAAATTTAGAGTTACTATATTACCTAGAAATTCAATTCCTAAGTATATACTCAACATATATAATGTGCATGAATGTTCATTGCAGCATCTAATATAATAAAAAAGTAATATGCAAATTGACCATTACCTGAGACACCTAAGCCATGCCCACCAGCCAAGCCACGCCTCCCAGCCAACCAGAGCGGCTGTATGCAAATTAGCCCAGCCAAGATGGAGGCCAGCAGCTACGGAGCTAGAACAAACCAGAGGCTTCTGTTGCAACTGCCTGCCTAGGCTGGCTGAGCCTCTGCTCACGGCCACGCCCACCAGCCAATCAGAGTGGCTGTATGCGAATTAACCCAGCCAAGATGGAGGCCAGCAGCTATGGAGCTAGAGCAAACCAAAGGTTTCTGTTGCAACTGCCTGCCTAGGCTGGCTGAGCCTCTGCTCATGGCCAGGCCCACCAGCCAATCAGAGCGGCTATATGCAAATTAACCCAGCCAAGATGGAGGCTGGCAGGGTGGCTCTACACTGGGAGCCTCCATGGCCAGCACAGCTGTGCCAGGTGTGTCAGTTCAGTGGGGGGTGTCCGGCCTCGGGCCTCCTTGGGGCATCCAGGAGCGCCTGTCCTGGGTCCACTGCCTGGCTTTGCCCCCTGGGGGCCTCCCCGGGGCATGCAGGAGTGTGGGGGCCTCTGTGGGGCGTGCAGGAGCAACTGTCCTGGATCAGCTGCCTGGCTCAGCCCCGGGGGCCTCCACGGTGTGTCCAGGAACACCTGTCCTGGGTCTGCTGCCTGGCTCAGCCCGGGGGCCTCCATGGGGTGTCCAGGAACTCCTGTCCTGGGTCTGCAGCCTGGCTCTGCCCCGGAGACCTCCTCAGGGGTGTGCAGGAGCACCCGTCCAGGGTCCACTACCTTCATCCGCCCCCCAGGGGCCTCCACAGGGCGTGCGGGAACGTCTGCTGCACAGCGCGGAGAATCCGAAGCCAGTCCACTGCCCGGCTCCATCCTGGGTGTGTTTGTTCAGCAGCAGGGCCCCATCGAGGGATCCTGCACCAGCGTCCGCCTCTGGCTCGCCACCCAGCTCTGCGCCAGGTGTGTCCCCTCAGCAGTGGGGGCCCACTAGGCTTGTGCAATCATGGGCCCTCTGGTGGGAAATGACCAGGCCTGCACTCACCAGCCCTCCCACCCCCCAGTGCATGAACCCTGAAGGGGCTGTGGGCAGCCTGAAAATGGCCCTTAGCCCCTCACCCAGGCTGGCCAGGCATCCCAGCAGGTGGGCATCCCCCCCCCAAGGTGTCCCAGACTGCAAGAAGGCACAAGCCAGGCTGAGGGACCCCCACCCCTGAGTGCACAAATTTTTGTGCACTGGACCCCTAGTTAATGATAATAGCCAAAAAGTGAATACAACCCAAATGCCCATTAACTGATGAATGGATAAATAAAATGTGGTATATTCATACAATGGAACATTATCTAATCTAATAAAAGAGTAATATGCAAATTAACTCTCACTCTGTTGCACCCACAAGCCACGCCTACAAGCCACATCCACCAATCAATCAGGAGCAAATATACAAATTAACTCAACTAAGATGGTGGCAGCCATGGAGCTGGAGTTGCCCCAGGCAATGGAGGAAGCCAGGGCCCTGCGGGCCCTGAGCTCTACTCAAGGCTACAAAGTTTCAATTATAGAAAATAAACAAACCCCAGATACGCCAGGCTGGGACCTTGAGTTGCCAGGGGCAACCCAGGCTTTGAGCAGGGACCAAGGCAACAAAGTTTCAATTATAGAAGTTAAAAAAATCCCAGATAGCTGCTTCCAGCCAGGCACCCCAGTAGGGACCTAAACCCTGAAGGGGCTGTGATCAGCCTGATATGGCCCTCTGCCCCTCACCCAGGTAACCAGGCACCCCAGTAGGGACCTGAACCCTAAAGGGGCTGTGGGCAGCCTGAAAAGGCCCTCTGCCCCTTACCCAGGCTGGCCACACCCTCATGGGGTGAGGGTCCCCACTGGGGAGCTTGGCAAGCCTGCAAACAGCCATCAGCCCCTCACCCAGGCTGGCCAGACACACTAGCAGGTGGACATCCCCCGAGGGTCTCAGACTGCGAGAGGGCACAGGTCGGGCTGAGGGACACCCCTCCCCCCTTGCCGAGTGTACAAATTTTTGTGCACCGGGCCTCTAGTTCAGCAATAAAATCAAAATATTGCCCTGGCCAGTGTGGCTGAGTTGGTTGGTTGATTAGTTGGTTGGACACCAAAAAAGATGGTGGGTTCAATTCTGGTCAGGGCACATATCTAGGTTGTAGGTTTGATCCCTAGTTGGGGCATGTAAGAGAGGCAACCAGTGGATGTTTCTCACATCGATGTTTCTCTCTCTCTCTCTCTCTCTCTCTCTCTCTCTCTCTCTCTCCCCCCCCCCTCAAATCAATTTTTTTAAGGTACTAGCACATGCTGCAACATGAATGAACCTTGAAAATATGATGCTAAGTGAAAGAATCCAACCACATATTATAAGATTCTCTTTATATGGAAGGTCCAGAATAGGCAAATATATTGAGACAAAAAGTAGGTTAGTGTTTTCCTAGGACGGGAGAGGTAGATAGGGGAATTATGATTTGGGGGTATTCTCTAAAGGGAAAGAGATTCTCTTGAAGGTAAGAAAATGTTCCAAAACTGATTGTGGTGATGGAAACACAACTTTATGAATATAATAAGCCAGTGAATTATACACTTTAAATGACTGAGTTGCATAGTATATAAATTATATCTCAGTAATTTTTTGTGAGTTTTTGTTTGTTTGTTTGTTTTTAAAGATTAAAGGGAAGAGGGAGGGCAGAGCCCTGGCGCTGGCTTTGGCTGTGGAAGCCTTGTGGCCCTGCAGCAAGTGGGTGGCTCTGCAGGGCACTAGAGCACAGGCTCAGAGGAATTGGGGGCTGGATGGATGTGGTCTCCTACTAGCACAGTAGCACCTTCCAGGTGTTCCTGAACTTTGACTAACATTACCTGACCCCGTGCCTTTTTTCTCTTTCATCTATTTCAATGATTTGGTAAACTTAATTCCCCTAGTAAATCTCGCTCTGCTTGAAATTCCTGGAATGATTTGTTTGTCTAACTAAATCCTGATGAGTATTATTGCCTAGAGCACTCAGTCTCCTTGTTCTCTTCATAACAAATTCGATGTTTAGTTGAGGTACTCACCCCTCCACCACATAACCAAACACCTGAAGAGACAGTGATTTCACCCTTAGTCAGGGTTCAGTCTGATTTTGGTTGAGGGTAGTCCTGTTCTTCTTGCTAAGAATTGGTTCATATCTAGGCATGTGACAAAGTTACGCCAATAGAGATAAAGAGGGGTTTGCCAGAGACTTCTGAGAATCTCCTTCTTCATTCTTAATAAAGAAGCATGAGAAACCAATTAGATATGAAAGAAAAGCCCTAATTTCTGCAGGCAGCTATTATACAACCTAGACAGGAGCCAGCTTTAGAATGAAGATCACAGGCAGAAGGCCAAGCGGAAGACAGAGAGGCTTTAATTGCATCGTTAAACTCTTGGATCCCACACCTGAAGCTCACCTTACCTTCTCATAGGAGCTAATAACTTGCCTTATGCCAGTTTGAGATAACTTTCCTGTTACAGTTGGAAACATCTTAATTTATGCTCTGAGCCACCTTGACTTGGCAGCCTATCTATGCAGAGTGGGTGTGAGCACCCCAGTTTCACACATTCCCAGAGTGGCATGAGATATCATCCCAAAGTTACCTCTAAATCTTGGGAATGTTAGCTCAGGGGGTGGGGGTAGGCCTAGAGGGGCCTTGCAGCCATAATGAGGGGACACGGGAGCAAGAACCACACAAAACCAGAGGTGATGTAGGTGAGTAGACATCACGACAGAAGAGTAATGACAACCAGAACCCAGATGAGTTCCCACATCACAGTAGATGCCCCACAAGACAAATGATAACCTGGGGCCACAGCTTCCCCATGTGATACCTTGATGCACTTATGGCCTCTACCCCATCCCTCAAATCTTGTGAGAATGATAAACTGGGTAAATTTCTAACAACAAGTAGAATGAGAAATCAAAATACTGATTGTTGGATCATAGAAAAATGAAGTAAGTCATGGACTGATGAAATCAAGGCTCTAGAAGTGTACATCCCATTTATGCAGAATTCATTATTTGGCCAGTGGGTGACAGGATGGCCTGATTATCTTGATTCTCAACTCCACCCATGTTTACCAATTTTGCTGTCATGGGAGATCACAATCAGCCTCCTCTGCTTAGTGCCTGCCAGTCTTAGTCTCATCTGGAATTGTTCAGATTCAGGCTCAAATCATCTCGCAAGTGGAGTTTATATTGCAGTGGGCTCTTGGGTGAAGTCCTGATCAGAGAGCTTACTATAGAAGGGTGGCCAGCCTTTACTGACTCTCACCACCATTGTCTTCCTAATCAAAAAATGGATATATGATTAGATAGGAAAAACTCAGAGAAACCCTGTGCCTTTTCACTTACATGTCATCCAAAATAATGTTGTTCCAAATCTGAGGCAAAGAATACATTTTAAATAGTTATTGGGGGTATTAATGTACCTCAAAATCCATCTAACTTGAAGAATGAAAGTACTTACAACTTTCCTCCAATTCATTTTGTAGAATTTAAGTGGCACAGTGCTTGAAAACAGCTTTTATAATCATGTAACTTTTATTCTTTAATTTCTTCATTTATGTCCCAATTCTTGAAAACCATCTCATTTTCTCAACATTATCTCTCCCCAAGGAAAGACCACTGAAACAAATGCAAATGTTATTTTCTCTCTATTCTGAGATTAAGAAAAAATTTCCATTTTCATTTCACAGACAAGAGAATTCACTGTGTAAAGCAATACTGAGCACAATTGAAAAATTAAAGTTAAATATCAGATTGCTGGATCTCTATCTGAGTGATATCTCCATCTTATTATTAAAATAATTAAACCCGTGGACTTGCATAAAATAATTTTATTTTGCTACTATGCTAAAGATATTCTTTAGTTGATCATTTGATTTTTAAAAATGCTTCTTTGGTAGTAGAAACAGATCTTAAGTTTTGAATTAATTTGAAAAAAATGGGTCTCTTTATTCCTTGTGCTAGCTCTTACAACTTTATAAATAGACTAGAGGCCTGGTGCACGAATTCGTGCACCAGTGTGGTCCCTCGGCCTGGCCTGTAGGATCAGGCGGAAACCGGTTCTCTGACATTCCCCCGAGGGGTTCTGGATTGTGAGAGGGCACAGGCCAGGTCAAGGGACCCCACTGGTGTGCACTATCAGGGCCAGGGAGGAATTTGGGAGGTTGGCTAACCAGGGAGCAACCACAAGGGAGGGACTATGGGAGGGCTCCAGGGTGTGTCTAGCCCATTTTGCTCAATCCTGATCAGCCAGACTCCAGCAGCAAGCTAACCTACCAGCTGACTGTCTGCCCGCTGGTGGTCAGTGCACATCATAGCGAGTGGTTGAGTGGTCTTAGCATATCATTAGCATATTATGCTTTGATTGGTTGAATGACCAAACAGTCGACCAGACACTTAGCATGTTAAGCTTTTATTATATAGGATAATTAATTTTTAGCAATTATGTGATATCTAGTGTCAAAAAATTTAAGTGAAAATTAGGCTTACTCTGTATCTTGTCACCAAAAAGTTGCATTTCTGCCTAAGTCTGTTTGCTAAGGACCAAGCTTTCTTATAATACTTGAAAGTTTATTTTTACTATTTCTACCTAATCTTGACTTGCAACCTTGCAATTAGACCATGTGTTACGGGTTACAGTGTTTGTTGAAATGTTTGTTGTAAAAAACTTCATACAGTTACTTAAAATTACAAACTAGATTTGTCATAATAATGTGTGGTATTCAATATATGGCTTTACTATAATTTATTTAACTGATCTTCTAATGATGAATGCTTAGCTGTTTCCCATATTTCACTGTAATTAACATTGCTGCTGTGATTGTTTTTGTACACAGACCTTTTGTAAACCCATGTGCATGTGAAACAATCTTTAGAATAAATTCAAAAACATGGAATTGCTAACTCAACAAAAAGGGGCAGTTTTTATCTTGATACCTAAAAATTAGCCTCCAACATGATGAGAATGAACTCATTTGGGCACCGCCTGACCAAGCACAAATTATTCCAGCCTGTGTAGAAGGAATGAAGGCATTTTCTGAACATTATCATTTTTTTAACTTTCAGAAACATGGTTTGTAAAGATGCATTTAAAAAAAAAAAAAAAAGGTTTAATGTTGATTTTAAAACACAATGCCAGGTAGCGTTTTGGACTGGCAGGCACAAATGACCACAGAGGCTTTTGGCCATCTTGGCGGCAGCGATAGCAGTGCAGATTTCCCAGGAGATGGCAGAGTGGCAGAGGTGACAGCAGTGCTCTTCAGGGTCTGATGGTGCAGGGGCAATAGCCCAAGCCACTTCCATGGCAAGGTTGCCCGAAATCTGCTAGATGAAGTGCTCCCACAAACAAGAGTGTAAACCAAAAAAGAGACATGAAACCCAGCAAATGAGAGCTCCACCCTCAGAAAAAGGAAAGCGAATGTGCCCAGGATGACAATGAAGAGAGGTCCTGAGAGAGCAAGGCAGCAAGGCTGAGTAACCAGTCCTTTTTGAAGTGGAAGGATGGTCTAGGTTGCATAGGTTCAAGAAAAATGCTGAAATTCTTAGATTATTTTTTTGAGGTGTTTGGCTAAATTGAGGAGTTAGTTTTTTCCCCCCCTTTGGACTTTTTTCCTTCCTTCCCTTTTCTTCCCTTCCTTCCCCTCCCTTCTACTCCCTTGTCTTCTCTCTTTCTCTCTGTCAGTTGTATCAATAACAAAACAAATTTAAAAGTGGATAATTATTAACTCTTAGAAAAGCAAGTTGTATATGAAAGGAAATTGTAGGGCACTGTGAGACTCAACCATATATAATAATATTTACATAGACATTACCAATTTTAACATCGGATACTGATAGAACCAAAAATATTGTCAGAGTGAAGAAGGTAAAATATATGTGATTTGTATATGAGGGCATGGAGTTCTGGTTGGGGTCTGAGGAGTAGGTCAGAAAATTAAATCTCCACAATAGGAAGTGAATTGATAATCTCCAAAAAGATTGAAAAAACAAAACTTAAGTATAAGAAAAATTCTCTTCTTTGAAAATATGGATACAAACACCAGTAAAAATTGTTCACAGTGCTGGACTGTTGACTTTGGGAGTAGGAATCAAAAGGTGAAAAGAGGAAGGCTGAAGGTTGTTGTTATAAGCTAGCAGAACTTGTCATATTTTTAAAGGCAATTGAATAAAAATGTAGTGCATATATACAATGGAATATTACTTCTCCTTAAAAAGAATGAAATTGTACTATTTGTGACACCATGGATGAACCTAGAGGATATTATGCTAAGTGAAATAAGTCAGTGAGAGAAAGACAAATACCATATGATTTCACTTATATGTGGAATCTAAAAAAACAAAATAAATAAACAAAACAGAAACAGACTCACTCATGGTTACCAAATGGGAAGGGTGATGGAGGACTGGGTAAAAAAATTGAAGGGATTAAGAAGTACAGATTGGTAGTTACAAAATAGTCACAGGAATATAAAGAACAACACAGGAAATACAGTTAATAATATTGTAATAACTATATATGGTGCCAGGTGAATACTAGACTTATCAGGGAGATCACTTCATAAATTATATAAATGTCTAACCACTATGCTATGTACTTAAAACTAATACAAAATAATATTGAAGGTCAACTGTAATTTAGAAATTAAAATAATAAAGTGAATATGTATAACTCTAGCAAAAATAAAGATTAAAAATTTAAATAAGAAAGATTAACCCTCCCAAAAGCTACATTACTATTTTCATTATAATTGAATTGAGTTTATAGATTAAAAATTTAGGGAGAATTAATATCTTTATAATTTTGAGTATTTCTCTCTAGAAACGGGGACAAGACTTTTTTTCTATCCTCGGATAGACCTTTATCATTTTCTTGTAGGTTCTGTGCATTTTATGTTGTTTGTGCTAAGACATTTTATATTATTTTTTGCTATTATGGTGACATCTCTTTCCATTCTGTTGTGTTATCACAGACTGTTGCAAGTATATAAGAAAGCCCTATATTTTTGTTACAACTTGCCACCCTACTAAACACTTACCTTCTAATAATTTTTCAACTGTTTTCAGTTTTCTTGGTAGACAATCATATAAACATGTAATTATAATTGTGTTATAATTTTCCTTTCCAATATGTATGACTCATTTCTTTTACCTTTTACCTACACTATTGTACTGGTTAAAACTTGTTTAATACAATTAATAATGGGAATGAGAGTTATATGGCTCTCAAGCTGAATGGAAATACTCCTAGTTTTTCTTAACATGAAAATGATTTTCTATTTGATTTCAGATAAAAACATGATCATCTAGTTCTTCTATTTCTAGGATTTTCCTTATCTAAACACTTTTTCATACTTCTCATTAGCATTTGTTTAGTTGTCCATTTTCCTCCCTTCAATATATATTTCTGGTGGTATGAATCAGTGTTTGATTTTATACCAGAACTGAGAATAAGGCCTAGCTCAATAAAATTTTGTTGAGTGAATAGTCAATGATGGGCAGGTCACCTCTAG
>PVJC01029145.1:0-22119 GCA_004026665.1 Murina feae
GAAGCAGGTTTCTGGGGTTTATTTATCGTCTATAATTGATACACTGTTCCTTTAAGCCGAGGCCTAGGAAGGTAATGAAGCCTCCTGTCTGCTTCAGCTCCATGGCTCTATAATTAAAAGAATGTTGCCTTAGTAGACACACCCAGCTGGCCTAGGCAGACAGTTTCCTCCATTGCTGGTGCAACAGAAGCCTGCTGTTACTTCAGCTCTGTGGCTTCTATAATTGAAACAATGTTGCAACTATGTTGCCTGAGCCGGGAGAAGCCCAGCCGGCCTAGGCAGACAGTTTACTCCTGGTGCAACGGAAGCCTCCTGTCTGCTCTAGCTCCACGACTACCGGCCTCCATCTTGGCTGGGTTAATTTGCAGACAGCTGCTCTGATTGGCTGGTGGGTGTGGCTTAGGTGTCCCATAGAAATGGTCAATTTCAATATTACTCTTTTATTAGATTAGATGATGAAATACTATATGTTATAACACTAGATTATGCACATGCATGTGTATGTATTTATATTTATGTTATATAGTATAAAATATATAATTATGTTTATTAATTATGCATATGTAATCCTATCTAATAAAAGAGTAATATGTAAATTAGGCATCACTCCATCACAAAGATGGCCACCTCCATAGCCACAAGAGGGCAGCACCCAGTCTGGCTCAGCCCCACCACTGAAGTAGTCAGGCCTGTTAGCCAGGCAGCTGGCGAGGGAAGCAGGGGGCCCAAGGGGTGCAACAGGTGATCAGAGGGGGCTGTGACTCCCCTGCCCAGGCCAGAGGCCTTTGCCAGAGGCCTCAGGCATGGGCAAGGGTAAAGCTGGTGATCAGAGGAGGCAGGGGCAGAGCCTATGATCGCAGGGGTCTGGGCACAGGTGGAGCCAGCAATGCAGGGATCTGGAGGTCTCCTGCTCAGACTGAAGCCTTAGCCAGAGGCTGCCAGTGGGGCAAGGCAGAGCCAGTGATCTCAGAGGCCTGGGCTCTGTGAAGCTGGTGATCAGAGGGGCTTGAGGGTCTCCTGCCCAGGCAAAAGAGTAATATGCAAATTAACCCTCACTCTGTCACAAAGATGGTGGCAACCAGGGAGCTGTAATGAGGCAGGAGGCTTGTGTTGCCCCAGCGATGCAGGAAGCCAAGATTCCCACCTGCCCTGTGGACCCTGAGCTCTGCTCAAGGCAACAAAGTTTTAATTACAGAAGGTAAATAAACTCAAGACACGTGCTTCCAGCCAGTGGCTTTGAGTGGGACCAAGGTAACAAAGTTTCAATTATAGAAGTTAAATAAATCTCAGATACCTGCTTCCAGCCCACAGCTATGGCCAACCTGATAATGGACCTCAGCCCCTCACCCAGGTTGGCCAGGCACTCCAGTATAAACCCCCACCCTGAAGAAGCTGTGACCAGCCTGCAAATAGCCATCAGCTTCTCACCCAGGCTGGCCAGGCACCCCAGCAGGACACCCTTTAAGGGCAAACCAGCCGACCCCCACCTGTGCACCAGGCCTCTGTCCTATGTAATAAAAGGTTAATATGCAAATTGACCCTAACAGCAGAACCATTGGGAATGATTAGTCACTATGACACACACTGACCACCAGGGGGCACATGCTCAATGCAGGAGCTTCCCCTGGTGGTCAGTGAACTCGCACAGGGGGAACTCTGCTCAGCCACAAGCCAGGCTGATGGCTACCAGTACAGCAGTGGTGGTGGGAGCCTCTCCTGTCTCCTCAGCAGAGCTAAGGATGTCTGACTGCAGCTTAGGCCTGCTCCCTGCTGTACATCCTCCAAAGGATCCCAGAATGAGAGAGGGGATAGGCCAGGCTGAGGGACCCCCTACCCCCACCCACCCCCCGAGTGCACAAATTTTTGTGCACTGGGCCTCTAGTATAATTATAATGTACTGGAGGCCCAGTGTACAAAATTCGTGAACAATGGGGTCCCTAGGCCTGGCAGGTGATCAGGGCCAATCAGGGCCAGGCTGATTGGAGCCCAAAGGCCCCAGCAGGTTTGGGAGAGGAGGTGATGGTGGTCACTGGGCCGGGTGCAAAAGGAACAGATGCCAGACACCAACGCTGCCCTCAGCACCCCACCATCTCACAGTTCCCTGCCTCCCCCCTTCCTCCTTCCTCAGTGCCACATTGCCACCAGGGCCTGCTGGTCAGAGAGGGCTTGGAGGAGGGGCTGGGAGAGGTTTTCATCCCTAGTTTGGAATGTGCAAGAGGCAGCCAATCAATGATTCTCCATCATCATTGATGCTTCTATGTCTATTTCCCTCTCCAAAATCAATCAAATATATATTTTTAAAATGCAAAGTTTTTAGAGGAAGGAAAGTAGGGCAAGGGAGCTATGGACAGGGGGCATTTGAGATCTTGCTCACATTTCAGATAGGATAACATCAGGTGGTCCTCAGGAGGTGACAGATGAGAAGTGGCAGTAGGTGGAACAGGGCACTATATGCTGAGGAATGGACTGTAATGACTGGGGATGACTGGGAATGTCTGGGACAGTGACACCAAGCATGTGTTGGGACCATCACTGGGATCATTCATCCCCAAGAGGTTTCAGTTCTGGACGGAAGGAGAAGCACAGAGATCAGCAGGCCTTTCTTAGCCTAAAAGGTGAGGCAGGCAGCAGGAGTGGGTTGCCCTGCAAATGTAAACACATAGTGTAACTAACTGCACATGGACATCAGTCAGCAGCCAAATCAATGCCCAGCCAGCCCTGGTGGCTGTGCTGAGGTGCTATTGGCCAGGGAAGCCAAAGCCACGCCCCTAAGTGCACATAATGCATAAAGGGGCGGGCAGGAAGTCAGAGCTGAGGCTGCCCAGCAGCACTGCATCTGCCATGGAGCTGGACGGGGAGCAACTATTGGTGTGACCAGCTTTGGAGTGGGAGGAGATGCACTTCCTGCACGTCACCAGTGAGTCCCTGTGAGCCCACAGCATGCCAGCCAGGCTGGGTGGGGCCTGGGGAGGCCTTTCTCTCCTGGAGCTGTTCTTCCCAGGGTAGTGGCATCAGCGGCTTTTTAAAAAAAAAATAATTTATTTATTCTTTTATTGGAAAGCAAGATCTGGGCTTGCAGTTCCTGGGATCCCTGGGCCATAGCATGTATCTCCAGACAACACTGCACTCCCCCTCCCCCTTCTCCTGCATTGAGCATCTGGCCCCTGGTGATCAGTGCACATCATAGAAACTGATTGACCAGTCATTCTGGTTGTTCCACTGTTATGGTTGCTGGGCTTTTATTATATAGGATAACTATCTAATCTAATAAAAGAGTAAAATGCAAATTAACCATCACTCTGAGACACCTAAGCCACGCCCACCAGCCAAGCCATGCCGCCAGCCAATCAGAGTGGCTGTATGCAAATTAACCCAGCCAAGATGGAGGTCTGCAGCCACAGAGCTAGAGCAAACAGGAGGCTTCTGTTGCAACTGCCTACCTAGGCCGGCTGGGTCTCTGCTCAAGGCAACAATGTTTCAATTATAGAAGCCACAGAGCTGAAACAAACAGGAGGCTTCCTTGTCTGTCTAGGCCTCTGCTCAAGGTAACAAAGTTTCAATTATAGAAGATAAATAAACCCCAGAAACCTGATTCCAGCCAGCCTTGCTGGGACGTTGGGTCAATGGGAGCTGTGGGCAGCCTAAAAATGGCCTTCAACCCCTCACCCAGGCTGGCCACACCCCCATGGGGTGAGGGTCCCCACTGGGGGGGCTTGGTTAGCCTGCAAACAGCCATCAGCCCCTCACCCAGGTTGGCCAGGCACACCAGCAGGTGGACATCCCCCGAGGGGTCCTAGACTGCAAGAGGGCACAAGCCGGGCTGAGGGACCCTTCTGAGTGCACAAATTTTTGTGCACCGGGCCCCTAGTTAATGTATATTATAACTATGCATTATGACATATTATTAGATAACTAGTGGCCCAGTGCACAAAATTCATGCACTCGGGGGGGGCCTCCCAGCCTGGCCTGTGCCCTCTCACAGTGTGAGAGCCCCACTATCGATCACCCCAAAGAGGTAGGCCCCACCCACCTATCCAAGGTTCCTTGATGGATTGCCCCAAAGAGGTAGGCCAGAGCCAGGGGTCCCACCTCTGCGGGGCGTGCAGGGCTGTGGGAACCCTGGCAGATGCCACACAGAGCAGCCACCAGGACTCACCTCCTCCACAAGAGGTGGCAGGGACTCTCCGCTAGGACCTGCCTCCATGCACAAGGCAGGGGGGACTCTCCACTGGGTACGGCCTCCTCTGAGCGTGCAGCCATCATGTGATGGCATGAGGGCATCACGTCGTTAGGGTGTGACGACCACCTAGGCTATTAGTATAGATGATATATTATATCCTTTATAACACAAGTATATTTTAATATGTAAATACACAAGTGCACAGTCTAGTGTTTGGTCACATATGCCACAAACAGGAGAGGGAAACCCAGCATGAGATGGTTCAGAACTAAGAGAAGTGGAGAGCAGATTTGCCTTAGAGTGTCTCTGCAGTTTGCGGTCACTGAGGCCCCGGCCCCTGGCCCCTGCTTGCCCTGCTGTCCTCAGCTCCCAGGACAGCTGGTTCAGGTGGCCACAATCTCCCACTGTCTGCATGGGGAAGCTATGCAGCTTCTTCCAAGCACACTTCAGTCATTTCAAGGACCCCTTCCATCCCTCTGTTCCCACCCCCCTGCTGTGTAAGCCTCACAGCATGCAGTTTTAGCCTATTCCATTTAAAGTATGGAGCCAGTGTGGCTGTCGCTGAGGACAGTGGGGTGATAAGCAAGAGAGTGACTGAATCTGTGAGGGGAGCACTTATCAGAGCCACTACTTAAGCTGCGCCCTGGTGTGTGAGCGATCTCAGGGACAGAGGCTGCACCAGGCCCATAGCACCCCCAGCTCCAGGACCATAGGCAAAACCAATCTCCCTCCCCCTCCTGAGTTATCCCCAAGGATCTTATTTCACCGGATATTAACAATAGATAGGCAGATGAATAGATAAATACACAGATGGATAGATAGGTAGGTAGATAGATAGGTACATAATAGATGGTGGGAGGGGTGAATGATGAATAGATGAATAGATGATGGACAGATAGCTAGGCGACAGATAGATGACAGATGAATAGATAATAAACAGATGATAGGTGATTATCTATATATATCTATATATATCTATATATATCTATATATATCTATATATATCTATATATATATATATCTATATATATCTATATATATCTATATATATCTATATATATCTATATATATCTATATATATCTATATATATCTATATATATATATATATATTATCAAAGCTTAAGCAACCATCCAAATGCTCAACCGTCTAATCGGTAGCTATGATGCTCAATGACCACCAGGGGGCAGACACTCCGACCGATAACTATGATGTGCACTGACCGCCAGGATGCAGACATTCAACACAGGAGCTGCCAAGCTTCAGTGACTTAGCAGCTGTAGTTCTTGGGTGATGCACCTGGAACCAGAGGGATGGGGGCCCTGTTTTGGGGTGTGTCATCCAAGAACCACCCTCTTGCAATCCAGGATCCCTCAGGGGATGCTGGGGAGCCAGTTTCGGCCCCATCCCTGCAGGCCAGGCCGAGGGACCCCACCGGTCACAAATCCGTGCACCGGGCCTCTAGTAGATAGATAATAGGTGAGGTAGATGAGAGAGAGAGAGAGAGAAGGGGAGATTAGTCTTAGGGTTGCCATTTGACTGGTTTCTGGCATCCCTGCACTCTCAAACACAGTGCCCGTCACTGAGTCAGTGCACAGCATACCACTCTGAGGCTGGAGACCATTAGGGAGAACCTGCACTGGGGGGCAGTGCTGAGGTCTGGTCTCAGTGCTATGAAGCTCTGGAGGCAGGGAGGTGCATGTGAGCAGGCCTGTGGCCTGGGACCAAGTTTCAGATGCTCAGCCCTGTGCTGAGACAAGCCCTACAGAGAGGGGTGGTGTTTTATCATCCAAACCTGCATACCTCTGAGGAGAAAAAGCACTACTATTACTTAGGCCGGAACAGCAGGCCTCAGCCAGACCTTTTTGGGCAGAGCAGGAGGGAAAACCAACTGACTGCACTGACCACAGGCTCCGACAGGGAAGAGAGTGGAGACCTCCTCCCAGCCCACACCAACGGCTTCGGCAGCAGTTTCTGTGCGTTCATGCGTTAGTTAACTAAACAGCAAGGCAAGGGAGCCATCCAGCTGCAGCATCGCCTCCAGGGAAGGCACAGATGTCGCTGACAGATTCATTTTCCAGATTATTGCTGCAATACCCCGTCAGACACCACATAGGATCTGACCCTTAGTAGGTGCCCTAGTGCCTCAGAACGCAAACCGGACCCAATCAAAACATTTAGAAATCTTTGGTTTCCAGAATAGGAACATGAAAAGCAGTTTCACAAACCATAACACATATTTTGGAAAGTAAGATGTTCTCCAGACATAAATGATTATTTTGTGTGGCAGAAACACATATGGCAAAGCAAGCGATGCAAAATAAATGAGATTTCGTGATGATTGCATTCCCAGCGCCCGCCTTCCTGCACACATGGGCCAGGTGACAGGGAGTGACCCATTCTCCAAGTGGCAGAGAATTAAACTCACATAACATTTGAAAAATAGCCGCCAACCTTGGTTTGGGGCAGCCTTTTAGGAGGAAGCTGTTACTAAGGAAGACTGATTTTACACAAACGAGCCACCCTTTCCATACCCAGGTTAAGTCTCTCCTAGTGACCTCCTCCGGAGGCTGACTACTGGCTCCAATATCGCTGGAGCCTAAGGCATTTTCTAAAATCCTCCTGTGGAAGAACTGCCTTCAGAGCCAGTTCTATGACTCACATAAGAAAAACAAAGCCATAAAAACTTTAAAGCCTTGCTTAGATATTGAGCTACAGTAACACTACCTTTCTCGTTGGTCCTCATTCACAGGATGGACCCAAGAGCCCCTCAGCCAGATGTATCACGGAATGGTTTGGGTGGACTCATTTGTTGGACTGTGTTCCATTTGACTTGTTTATAGGCATCTGTTAAATCCATTCTAAAACAAGTAAGAGCCACTCCATCTGTGGGGGGCATCTATATAATAAAACCCAGTGGTTGTGACGCCTTAATGACCAAAGACCAGCTGTAAGCGCATCAAGGCATGCGCAGGTGGACGGGGCCGCGCTGAGCTTCTAGTTCTCTTATAAGAGATCTGTGTGTGTTTGGTTTTTAAACTGAAGACCCGAGGGAAACCACAGCCTTGTGCTATGCACAGTAGGCTTTTTCTTTCAGAATGCGTCTGTTCTAGGTGTCCATGTCTCGTCACCTCTGTGGTGCTTTCTCCAGATCGGATTCCCTGCATCCTTCAGGCAACAACTCACTGTTTAAACGCCAAACACTCCACCAAGAGTATTTTCTAGATATTGTTCTCCAGGGGTTTTGCTGCTTCGGAGGAAACACATATTTTTGTTTCCTCTAAGGGTAAGGTTTTCCTGGTTTATTCCTTAGTAAACTGCAGCATTTCACTTACAGAGCTTGAGAGCAAGCAATCGGAGGGGTGGACTCTGCACCACTCTCAAGTGGCAGATGCAGTAAATGCAACGAGATGCGCCTGAAATCGAGGCAGTCAAGGTTCTCCAGGTGAATGGTTTCCAAGTTTAGGGATGAGTTCACTTTGCCCACAGGGAACTCATGTGCAGAACCTCCGATCATGCATTTCCTCTCCCACCCAGAGCCTGCAGACCCCACCAGGTTCTAAGGCACCAACTCTCTGGTCCAGGGAACTCCGCTCATTGATTTCATGACTTCAGGGAAAATGTCTGTGTAGCCTTTGGATTTGTTCTTGGCAAGATTCATCAATTTAAAAAAATCTTCAAACATGTCAGAACACCACAGGTCACTGTGCAGCCCAGTGCCTGGGCTTGTGGAATCCCAGGAATAAACCGACAGGACTTATTGATCCCCCAGGCACTCCCGGATTTCTTGAAGCTACAGCTAACATGCACAATTCCAAGGAAGTCGCAAACTGAAAGCCACAGGACGGAGCCAGCCCCCAGCCTCTAGAGCAGAGAAAGCCTGTCACCTCACAGTCAAGCATTTAATCAGCCCAAGGTGATAGCAGTGGGGGAGGTGGGCCAAGGCAGGGGGCTGGTGGGGGGAGGAGATGACCACTCTGAGATTGGAACACTAAATGTTGACAGTCACTCGATATAGTCTGAAGTCAAGAGTACCACGTCACAAGGCCCCACAGGAGCATCCAGCTGCGAGCTAGCAGTGTCCTCAATATTGCTCATTGTTCCAGGTGCGCACCAGCCAAGGTTCTAGTGGAAAGGGAGGTAGTGCAGGGTCTGAGGTCACCTGCCTTTCATGCATTAGCTTAAGAAACTCAGCGAACCTTGGAATGCGCCTGCATGGCAGGGGAGGGGCTGGGCAGGAGGAGTTTAGCATAAACATCCGCCCGTCAGCTACCAGAGAGACAGTGAACTGGACATTGGAACATCTTTGTGACTATTTTTAGACAGACATCTTGTGGGTGCATAGCTTTCCCTTTAAGAAAGTTAAAATGCAGAAATAGTTATGTGTAAAACCTCCAGGAGAGGAGACGTGCGATTCTGGTCACCTTGCTTGGTTGGCCTTCAGGGAACTGTTGGGAGAGGTGGAGGTGGTGACAGGAGGGGTGAGAAAAGGATGCACAACCAGATGAGCCCCAGATGTCAACCCTGACACTCTAACCTGTTCTTGGTCCCTTCAGGGAACATAAGCACCCGTCCCTGCCCACACGGTCCCAGGCACAGGTGGAACCAGATCTCCAATCCCCAAGGGAAGGGGTGGCCGACAGGTCTCCCTGCGCTGCCCTCCTGGGAAAAGGTGGAGATTTTTTGTGTTGCTGTTGTTTTGTTTGGACACAACATAACATTTCTCACTTTAAAAACTGGGACCGAAGCCCTGGGCAGTGTGTCTTGGTTGGCTGGAGCATCATCCCGCACACTGAAAGGTGGTGGGTTTGGTTCTTGGTCAGGGAACATATCCAGATTGTGGGTTTGATCCCCAGTTGGGGTGCATATGGGAGGCAGCCAATAGATATTTCTCTCTCACGTGGATCTTTCTCTTCCTCTCCCTTCCTCTCTCTCTAAAATAAATAAACATATTTGCAGGTGAGGATTAAAGATAAAAACTGACAGCAGGTGGTACATCATATCTGAGAAGAGAAATAATGAGCCCCATGGCAAAGAGAGGGTTTCTGTTAGGAAGGGGGAAATAATGCCAATCTAGTAACTGACAATTAAAACTTATTTATTAGTGTGTAAGTCAGGCCATCGTGGTCAGAGTCCCAGCCCAGTGCAGCTTGGGTTACATGTGGTTATTCAAGCTTGCAAGGAAGAGAGGGAGGAGAGGAGAGGGAGAGCGAGAGGGAAGGAGATAGGCAGGAGGGAGTGGAGAGGGAGGGGGAGAAAAAGAAAAACAGTTTGCAGAGAAGCCCCAGTAAGAAAGCCACTCACTGAGCAGGACCTGAGCCAGCCTGGGCAAACCAGACGGCTGGCTTCTGAGGCTGTTCCAATGCTTTTCTTCTCCAACAATAGGACATTCTGACAGGTAGAATGCCTCCTTTTTAACACCAAGAAGAGTGGCTGCAGACAGTGATGGGCACTGTTCCTAGCCTCTCGTCAGTGCTGGAGGACAGGGGCAGGGGAGGCTGCTGACACTCACCAATGCCTTCCCTGAGCGCACAGCAGTGCTGGTATTTCAGAGGAAAGGCTTTCCCCAGAGCCACATCTGAAGAGCTGTAACGATAATGATTCCCCAGGTCTGCAGAAGCACCTTTAGCCAATGGGACTCTGAACCCACGTATTACACTAAATAGGTCTCCTCCACCTCGTCCGTCTGATCCGCCCAAACCCAGGGCAGGTGTCTTCTGCAGAGACGTGTGATGTGCTTGCCCTTGCCATCTTCAATTAGGTAAAGGCACCTGCTTGTACATTTCTAAGGGGAAAACGTCCTAGCCTCAAAGGTAAACAAAAAATCAACAACTGGCTCAGTAAGTGGAAAGATCGGTTAGCTGCACCCCACCCCGCCCACCCCCCAACGGTGCCCCAGGGCTCGGCACGCAGCACACGTAGTGCTGCCCCAGATTCACCGCTCGCTGGCCAGACAGAACAAGTCTGGTGTCAGACCTTCAGCAGAAACACCCGTGTTTTCGGATCAGTACACTCTCCACACATTTTCTGCTCAAGAAGGAAACCCCAACCCCTTCATTTCAATAATTAATGCTGACTGTTTTGATGTGTGGGTCACTTTAAAAACTCTAGCTAAACTTAAAAACTAGACTATAAATGGCCCTGCCCGGGTGGCTCAGTTGGTTGGGGCATTGTCCTGTACACAAAAAGATTACAGGTTCGATACCTGCTTGGGGCATGGGAGGCAACAGATAGATGTTTCTCTTTCACATCCATGTTTCTTCCTCTCCCTCTCCCTCTCCCTCTCCCTCTCCCTCCCACCCTCTGTCTAAAATCAATGAACATACCCTTGGGTGAGGAAGGATTTAAAAAACAACAACATCATAAAACAAACAAACAAAAAACCAGACTATAAATGGATAAACATGTTGGATAAGTTACTGAATGATGTTTTAAAAAATAAAACCAAACGTCTCCTAAATTTGAACCCAAATAGATCTGGGGCAGTGGCTTCCCAGGGGGAAGAGTTGGCTCAGGAGGGACACCTGTGTGTCTATAGACATTCCTGACTATGGGGTCAGGGGTGTGGGGGGTGGTCCTGGCTCCTCAGGGCAGAGGCAGGGATACTCTAAGCCAGCATCGCCAACCAGTGGTCATGGACCACCAGTGAGGTGGTCTGTGAGGTCCAAAAGATTGGCGACCGCTGGTATAAGGAAACCTTTGGAGGAGCAGTTGCCAACCACGGACCACTGGTGACCCGTGAGGTCCAAAAGGTTGGCAATTGCTGTGTAAGCAATGTGCTCTTCATGATACCCCACCACCACCCTCCCATCATCCCCTACAAAGGCCAATAGTGCTCTGATGTGTGGTGTAGAAGGCAACCCTGTCCGTTAGGGCAGGACCCAGGCAGCACAACACATAGATGCATCTGTAACTCTGAGAAGGTTTTTAGAGACATGAATGCAGATGAGAGCCCTCATCCTCCAGATTCTGTGCCTGGAGGAAACCAATGGAATCAAAGGCACACACATCACACCCCACCCCGCAGTCCCACACCCTCTTTGCCCAGGTTGTGCTCAATGCTAAGTGCAGGGAGGGTAAATAAGATTTTCACTGGACAGATAAGGAAACAGGGTCAGAAAGGTTAATTTATTTATCCTCTGACATGACACTGGGATGTGTCTGCAGGTTCATAATCACATCCCAAAACTCATGGGGTGGCAGATGTGCCAAAACTGGAACCCTAAGCATCACAGAGAGTGTAGCATGTGTGAGCTCATGCTGTCTCGAGGGGAGTTGCCTCCTCCCATTTGAGGGACAGTCACAGGGTGGGCAAGAAAGGATTGCATGCAGCGTCACTCAGGTTTGCTGCCCAAATGAGTTGGGAAAAACTGGCAGATTTAGACATTTTTGAGTTGCAGAATAGCAGATACAGGTTCATTACATATGTCATGGAGAGATGATGACACCCAAATGATTTCAATTCAATGAGATAATACTGAACACCAGTGCAAAGTCCCATGAGTGTGAGGGGGGACCGGGTGAGCCTCCAGGGAGGGCAGACACTGAAACCCCTTCCACTCACTAGAATTTCTCTCTAAGAGTGTGGAAAGGGGTGTCATAAGAAGCATTGCATCATCTCCAGATAGGCGATTCCAGTGCAAGTGCCTCTGTCTGCAAGCTGTGCCCTTTCCCCTCCATATCCAAGGACGTCAAAGGCCTGATCACTCCTAGGGCCAAGTCAGACTTGCTGCAATCAGGGGGATGCCCTGAGATGCCCTCCATCAAAGGTGCCAATTACCAATAAAACTGTTAGTATGAAAATTAGAATCGTGGCATCTTCCCATTGGAGTAACTGTAGAATGTCCTGGATTTCCCTAGTGGAGATGGGTCTGCTCAAACTCAGGCCTCCTCACTGCCCCCTGCTGGAAGGGGCAGGTAGCAGAAGACACCCCCTGCAGAGAAGACTTGAAGAATGCAACCCTCACAAGTCATAGGAGGAAGACCCCTTTACCTATGAGGGAAGTGGACCCTGCAGCCCTCCTGTCCTAGTTGAGAACAGAGAGAACAACTTGATTTCAAGACTCCTCCAAAGGAACTCAAAGGCTTGTAGACATGGGCACACATGGATGATGTGTTCCATCTCAATGCCTTTGTTTTGAAATGTGGGAGTCCGGTAGGTACTTGTCAGGATGCATCTAAATATCGCCAGAACACAGACAGACAACCACAAGCCAGAGTGCCAATGAAAAACAAACAAACAGAGTTCTGGTAAAGGTGGCAGGGTAGGTAAATGTTGTGCTTACCTCCTCTCACGACCACATCAAAATTCAACCAAATTATAGAAAAACCATCATTGCTAACCTCCTAAAGTCTAGCTACCAGAAGGCCTCTAACTAAGGATTTAAAAAAGAAGCCATGTCGAGACTGGTAGGGGGGTTGGAGATTCAGAACAGGCTGGTCCCACACCCACGTATAATTAAGAATTAGAGGGATAATCCAGCTGCAGAGGTGCCCCCTGAGGAGTGAGGGGACCCAATCCGAGGGTTCCAGTGCTGGGAAGAGAGGTTCCCATTACTTCTGGCTGTGAAAACCATTTAAGATTGTGGCTGAGTGAGACAGAGAGCTGCTGGCGTCCCAGGCATTCCACTTAAAGGGCCAGAGTACAGATTCACTGGCTCACATATTCACTCGCTCTGAGTTCAGCATGGTAGCAGCTCCAAGAACACCAGATACATACAAAGAAAAACTGAATTCACTAGCTTCGGGACGAGGGCTGGAGGAGCAGGGGTTGAGGTAGCTCTCTCCAGTGTTGTTGAGTCCACCTGCCATTCAGCTGCAGGTGGACACCAAATCTGAGCTCCCGAGTAACCTATCTAACACCATTAGCCCCGCCCTGGTGACACCCTGAGGCCGCACCTCACGCACCTTGCTCGCTCACCAGAATCTCTTTCAGTGGCTTTTCCACAAAAGCAACCTTCCTGGGCTCAGACCATGGACTTTCCTAAATCTCTTAAAGGTCCACAGACCCCAACCAAGCAGTGGCTGGTCTAGGGGTTCCCTATACCCCTGCTAAGCAGCTCTAAGCCCAGAACAAGAGGCAACGAGTCTAAACAAGCCTGGCATAAGCTGTGGCCAGTGTTGGCCTAGAATAAAGCTTCAGCTAAGAGGCCACAAGCACAATTGGTGGCTGGCCTCAACTCACATCACAAGGTCCACCAAAGGGTCTCAATCCAAGCACTACTGGCAGTCGGCCTTGGTTGACCACATAGCATCTCCCAAATACCTCCAACCCTAGCACAAGTGACAACCAAATGCAGATGACTTTGTAGTTCCTGATAGCCCCAAGCCAGGCACAAGTGGTGGCTGACCTCAACCTGCACTGGAGCCTCTCTTAAGAAGCTCCAGCCCTAGCTGGTTTGGTTCAGTGGATGGAGGTCAGTCTGCGGACTCAAGGATCCCAGGTTCAATTCCGGTCAAGGGCATATTCCCAGGTTGTGGGCTCGATCCCCAGTAGGGGGCATGCAGGAGGCAGCTGATCAATGATTCCCTATCATCATTGATGTTTCTATCTCTCTCTTCCTCTCCCTTCCTCTCTGAAATCAATAAAAATATTTTTTAAAAGAAGCTCCAGAACTAACACCTGGTAGCCACCTTTAGACCACATCAGAGCACCACCCAACCAGCTCCACAAAATGACACACTCAAAGGATGGACTTGGCTAGCACAGAGATCCCTGATAAACAGATTCCCACTCTGTGGGGTCGGGCTCTGCACAACAGCTCATCCACTGTAGTCATGGGCAGCCCTAATAGCCAGTCTGCCTGAAGGTCAATGCCACACAGACATGCCCATAGCAATCAAGGCTCAACTACACACAAAACCCACATAAGGGCCACCCTGGAGCATATGGCTCAGGTGATCAGACACACTGCACCACTGAGTCCCACCTACTAAATAAGGGCACTCTTCTAGGACAGGGAGATGTAGCAGTTCTACCTAATATGAAGAACAAACACAGGGACTCAGCCAAAATAAGGAGACAAAGAAACATCCCCCAAATGAAAGAACAGGACACAACTCCAGAAAAAAACTGAATGAAATCGAGGAAAGCAATCTACCATTTACAGCTTAACATAGTTATAAGGATACTCAATGAATTTCATGTAGATACGCTCAGTGAGAATTTATATAAAGAAACCAGAAATGAAGAATACAATAACTGAAATGAATCTATAGCACATTAGATGAAACAGAGGACTAAATCAAAGGTCTGGAAGACAAGGTAGCTGAAAACACCCAATCAGAACAAAGAGAACAAAATTTTTTTCAAATAATGAGTTTATGGAACCTCTGGAACAACGTCAAGCATCTAATCTAATAAAAGAGTAATATTGAAATTGACTGTTTCTTTGGGACACCTAAGCCACGCCCACCAGTCAATCAGAGTGGCTGTATGCAAATTAACCCAGTCAAGATGGAGGCCGGCAGTCACGGAGTTGGAGTAATAGCAGGTTCCGTTGCTCCAGGAGAAAACTGCCTGCCTAGGTGGCTGGGCTTCTCCTGGCTCAGGACAACATAGTTGGAACATTGTTTCAATTAATGAAGCCTCGGAGCTGAAGCAAACAGCAGGCTTCCATTGCACCAGCGATGGAGGAAACTGCCTTGTAGGCTGGCTGAGCCTCTAACTAAGGCAACATTCTTTCAGAAGCCACGGAGCTGAAGCGAACAGGAGGCTTCCTTACCTGCCTAGGCCTCAGCTAAAAGCAACAGTTTCAATTATAGAAGATAAATAAACCCCAGAAACCTGCTTCCAGCCAGCCTTGCTGGGACATTGGCTCAATAGGAGCTGTGGGCAGCCTGAAAGCCTGAAAACAGCCCTCTGGCCTGCACCCAAGCTGGCCACACCCCAATGGGGGTGAGGGATCCCACTGGGGGGCTTGGCCAGCCTGCAAACAGCCATCAGCCCCTCACCCAGGCTGGCCAGGTACCCTAGTAGGGACCCAAAACCTGAAGGGACTGTGGGCAGTCTGAAAACACCCCTCAGCTCCTCACCTAGGCTGCCCAGGCACCCCAATAGGGACCCAAAACCTGAAGGGGATGTGGGCATCTGAAAATAGCCCTCAACCCATCACCCAACCTGGCTACACCCCAATGGGGTGAGGGTTCACACTGGGGGGCTTGGCCAGCCTGCAAACAGCCATCAGCCCCTCACCCAGGCTGGCCAGGTACCCTAGTAGGGACCCAAAATCTGAAGGGACTGTGAGCAGCCTGAAAATGCCCCTCATGTCCTCACCCAGGCTGCCCAGGCACCCCAGTAGGGACCCAAAACCCGAAGGGGCTGTGGGCAGCCTGAAAACGCCCCTCAGCCTGTCACCCAGGCTGGCCACACCCCAATGGGGTAAGGGTCCACACTGGGGGGCTTGGCCAGCCTGCAAACAGCCATCAGCCCCTCACCCCAGCTGACCAGGCACGCCAGCAGGTGGACATCCCCAGGGGGGTTCCAGACTACGAGAGAGCACAGACCAGGCTGAGGGACCTCCTGAGTACACAAATTTTTGTGCACTGGGCCTCTAGTCTATAATAATAAAAGCCTAATATGCTAATTAGACCAGACAGCCAAATGACCTTCTGGATGTCATTCCAGACATCCTTCTGGACAAAGCTGCAGTTGTGGGGGCTGAGGCAGAGGCAGTTAAGGTCAATCAGGCAGGTAGGCAGGCAAGCAGTTAGGATCCAGGGGTCCTGGATTGTGAGAGGATGCAGGCTGGGCTGAGGGGACCCCAGCATGCATGGATTTCATGCACTGGACCTCTAGTCTATGGTGTAATGTGTCACGTCCAAGGCTCAACCAGAAGGAAGTCAGTCCTGCAGGGGTCGTCTTGGCAACAGCTGTGCCCTCCCCAAGCTGTTTCCCTCAAGGGCGAGGTTTCAGGCAGGAACTAGCCCTCAGAACATGGACGCACTAAGTCCTTGGTTGCCTTGCCAAGAGCTGCACCCTCCCCAAACTGTTTCCTGTGAGGCCTGAGGGAAGAACCCACCCTTGGAACACCAGGATCGGGCAGTCAGTCTTGGGTTGCTGAGGCGGAGGCCAGGGAGTGGTAGAACTCTGAGTCTGGCCCAACAGGGGACATGGCTTGCCTTCAAACCAGACCCTGACAGGAGGGAGAAGGGAGCCCCATTCCTCACAGAATTCTCTGTTGGATAGCTTGCTGTCAGTGGCCTGCCAGCCAGGAACCCCATTCACCTGCACCCCGGACCCTGACAGGAGGGAGGAGGGAGCCCCATTCCTCATGGAATTGACAGGTGGCAAGCATGCTGTCAGGGTCCTGCCAGCTAGCAATCCTATTCACCTGCATATCTGTATAAAGTTTTAATACATTATATTAAAGGTCGTGGTGGTACTGTTTTAACTACAGCATCTACAGGAATTGCTGCAAATTTACTTCTCGGTGGAAGCACCTTTCATTCCCAAGATAAATTATCAATTCCATTAAATGAAACTTCAATTTCTAGATTCAATATAAACGGTGAAGTTGCTAAAACTATTAAAAAGGCCCACTTCTCATTATTGATTAATGCATCATGGCATCCAGTCATGCTATAAACACCATAGACAGATTACTAAGAGAAATTATGAATTTGAATGTTGTATTTGGTGGGAAAGTTCTCCTTCTTGGAGGTGATTTTCAACAATGTCTCAGTATTGTACTGCAGGCTATGCAATTGGCCATAGTACAAATGAGTTTAAAGTACTGTAATGTTTGGGGATGTTTCAGAAAGTTGTCTTTTACAACAATATGAGATCAGATGATTCTGCTTATAGTGAATGGTTAGTAAAACTTGGAGATGGCAAACTCAACAGCAGTTTTCATTTAGGAATGGATATTATTGAAATCCCCCGTGAAATAATTTGCAATGGATCTATTATTGAAGCTACCTTTGGAAATAGTATATCTATAGATAATATTAAAAATATATCTAAACATGCAATTCTTTGTTCAAAAAAATGAACACATTCAAAAATTAAATGAAGAAATTTTGTATATACTTGATGGAGATTTTCACACATATTTGAGTGATGATTCCATTGATTCAACAGATGATGCTGAAAAGGAAAATTTTCCCATTGAATTTCTTAACAGTATTGCTCCTCCGGGAATGCCATGTCATAAATTAAAATTGAAAGTGGGTGCAATCATGTGATTGAGAAATCTTAATAGTAAATGGGATCTTTGTAATGGTACCAGATATACTATTAAAAGACTACAACCTAACATCATTGAAACTGAAGTATTAACTTCAGGGATCTTCAGGGGGAGAGATTGTTCTGATTCCAAGAATTGATTTGTCCCCACTGACACTAGGCTCCCATTTAAATTAATTCGACGACAGTTTCCCATGATGCCAGCATTTGCGATGACTATTAATAAATCACAAGGACAAACTCTAGACTGAGTAGGAATAGTCCTACCTGAACCCGTTTTTGCACATGGTCGGTTATATGTTGCTTTCTCTCGAGTTCAAAGAGCATGTGACGTTAAAGTTAAAGTTCTAAATACTTCATCACAAGGGTAATTAGTCAAGCACTCTGAAAGTGTTTTCACTCTTAATGTGGTGTACAGGGAGATATTAGAATAAGTTTAATCACTTTATCAGTCATTGTTTGCATTACTGTAGTTTTTATATCATATTTTTGTTGTTTTCATATCATGTTTTTGTTGTTTTTATATCATGCCTCTGTTATATTCTTTTGTTACTGTTTATTTATTAATAAACTCATAAATTATTTTCATATACAGTTTACTAATTTCCTTTCATCTCTCACACTTCTATTATAGAGAAAGGGAAAATAGCAATATTAAAATATTTCCTCTAATTAATTCCCTTTTAATGTGCACTAGTTAAACTATAAGACACTACAGAACAAAACTGAAAAAGATACAAATAAATGGAGGCATATACTATACTCATTGATAAGAAGAATTAAGATTGTTAAAATGTCCATATTACCCAAAGCAATCCACAGATTCAAAACACCAATGGCATTATTCATAGAACTGGAAGAAATAATCCTAAAATTTATATGGAACCACAAAACACCCTGAATGGCCAGAGCAACTTTGAGAAAGAGAAACACAGTTGGATATGTCATACTACCTAATAGCAAAGTATACAAAGTCATAATCATTGAAACAGCATGGTACTCACTAACAAAATAAAGAGAGAGCCCACTGTATTGGAGAACATATTTGGCAATGATACATCTGATAAAGGATTAATATTCAAAATATATAAGGAACTCATATAACTTAAGAAAAGGAAGACAAATAATCCATAAAAAAATGGGCAAAGGACCTAAATAGACACTTCTTCAAAGAGGACATAGAGATAACCAAAAGACATATAAAAAAACACTCAAAATAAAAAAGATGCAAATTATGATGATAATGATATATATCACCTCACACCTGTCAGAGTGGCTATCTTCAACAAATCGAGGAATGACAAGTGCTGGCGAGGATGTGGAGAAAAGGGAACCTTACTACACTGCTTGTGGGAATGCAGACTGGTGCAGCCACTGTGGAAAACATTATGGAGTTTCCTCAAAAAATTAAATATGAAACTGGGCCATTTGACCCAGTGATCCCACTTCTAGCAATATATCCTAAGAAACCCGAATCACCAAACAGAAAGAATGTATGCACCCTATGTTCCTAAGAGCACAATTTACAATAGTTAAGATCTGGAAACAGCCCAGGTGCCCATCAGTGGATGAATGGATAAAAAAGCTGTAGTACAGTTATACCATGGAATACTATGCAGCAGTAAAAAAGAAGAATCTCTTACCCTTTGAGAAAGCATAAAGGGACCTGGAAGATATCATGCTAAGTGAAATAAGTCCAAGAAAGACAAGTATCATATGATCACAGTCTTAAGTGGAATCTAAGTAATAAAATTAACTGATGAACAGAGTGGATCCAGAGGCATGGAAGCATGGAAAGAGGCTGGAATCTCAGAGGGAAGGTGGGGGAGGGTGGGTGGGTGGGAGGTAGTCAACCAAAGACCTTGTATGATCAATGGACACAGACCATAGGGAGCTGAAGGCTTGAAGCAGGGGGATGAGCTGGAGGGGGCCAATGGAGGGAAAATGGGGACATACGTAATACTTTCAGCAATAAAGAATTATATATATATATGGAAAAAAGAAAAAAACAGCATGGTACTGGCATAAAAACAGACATGTAGATCAAAAGAGACTAGAGAGCCCAGAAATAAACCCACACCTATGTGGTCCATTAATCATGACAAAGAAGACAAGTCTACACAATGAGGTAAAGACAGTCTCTTTAATAAATGATGTTGGGTTTGGTTCAGTGGTTAGAGTATCAGGTTCAATTCTAGTTAAGGGCACATAGCCCAGTTGCAGGCTCTATCCTCACCCCAGGGGGGCACGTGCAGGAGGCAACCAATTGATGTATCTCTCTCACATCCATGCTTCTCTCTCTCTCTGTTTCTTCCCCTCCCTTCCATTCTCTCTAAAAAAAATCAATAGAAAAATATCCTCAGGTGAGGATTAATGACCAACAACAGCAAAGTGATGTTGGGAAAATTAGATACATGCAAAAAATGAAACAGACTTCTTTCTTACCCCATTATAGTCATGTTTATTGTTATAAACTCAAAATGTATTAACTTAAATGTAAGACCCAAAACCATAAAACTCCTAGACAAAAATGTCCTAGATGAAAAAAAGGCAGTAAACTCTTTAACATTGCAAACAGCCATCAGCCACTCACCCAGGCTGGCCAGGCACCCCAGAATGACCCCCACCCTGATCGAGGACACCCTTCAGGGCAAACCAGCTGGCCCCCACCCATGCACCAGGCCTCTATCTTATATAATAAAAGGGTAATATGCCAATTGACCCTAACAGCAGAACGACTGGAAATGACTCGTCACTATGATGTTCAATGCAGGAGCTGCCCCTGGTGGTCAGTGCACTCCCACAGGGGAGCTCTGCTCAGCCACAAGCCAGGCTGAGGGCCGCCAGTACAGCAGTAGTGGTGGGAGCCTCTCCTGCCTTCTCAGCAGCGCTAAGGATGTCTGACTGCAGCTTAGGCCTGCTCCCTGCTGGCAAGTGGACTTTCCCTGAGGGCTCCTGGGCCACCAGAGGGATGTCTGACTGCCAGTTTAGGCCTGATTCCCCAGAGAGCAGGCTTAAGCTAGCAGATGGACATCCTCTGAGGGGTCCCAGACTGCGAGAGGGCACAGGCTGGGCTGAGGGACCCCTCCTTCCCCCCCCTCCCGAGTGCACAAAATTTTGTGTACCAGGTCTCTAATCTATAATAATAAAAGTGTAATATACTAATTAGACCAGATGTCCTTCTGGATGAAGCTGGGGCTGCGAGGGAAGCCCGGGTCCCAGGTGCCTGCCAGTGGTCAGAGGGAAGTCCAGGTCCTGGGTGCCAGAGGGAAGCCGGTGCTGGCAGCTGGGGGAAGGAAGGCCTACTTTAGCATGAATTTTGTGCATCAGGTCTCTATTCACTAATAAACCAATAAGTGCTGATGAGCATGGGAAGAGAAGGGAACCCTTGTGCACAGTGGGAATGTAAATTGGTGTAATCACTATGGAAAACAGTATGGAGGTTTCTCAAAAAGTTAAATATAGAACTACTGTATGACCCAACAATTCCACTTCTAGGTATTTATCTGAAGAAACCCAAAAAACTGACCTAAAAAGACATATGTACCCCTATGTTCAGTTGTAGCATTATTTACAATAGCCAAGATATAGAAGGAACCTAAGTGCCTGTTGTTAGAGAAATGGGTAAGAAACATGTGGTACAGGGGGGGTAAATGGTGGTAGAAGGAAATTTGACTTGGGGTGGTGAACACAAAATATAATACACAGATGATGTATTAGGAATTGCCCATCTGGAACCTATATAATTTTGTTAACCAGCCACCCCAAAATTCAATAAAAAATAAACATACCATATTTCCCGGTGTATAAGATGACTTTTTAACCCAGGAAAATCTCATAAATCTTCTCAAATAACGAGAAGACTAGTGAGAGAAGTGACCCAACTACCTCCTCTACTTTCTCCCTCTACCATTTCTACCATTTCAGCAGTTTTGTCTTGACTTTTGAGAAGATTTTCCTGGGTTAAAAAGTAATCTTATATGCCAGAAAATATGGTAAATAAAATTAAAAAGATGTGATATCTATACATATAAAAGCCTAAGCAACCGTTACGACTGAATGGCCAGAACAACCGGAACGACTGGTCAACCAGTTGCTATGATGTGCACTGACAACCAGGGGGTCAACAGAGGAGCTGCCCCCTGGTGGTTAGTGGGCTCCCACAGCAGGAGTGCCAGTCAGCCAGAAGCCAGGCTCACTGTTGGTGAGTGTAGCTACAACAGCAGGAGCCTCTTGCA
Organism: Murina feae; assembly: GCA_004026665.1. NCBI lineage: Eukaryota > Metazoa > Chordata > Mammalia > Chiroptera > Vespertilionidae > Murina > Murina feae. Next base: position 21,604 of record PVJC01029145.1, read on the forward strand.
CCTCCGCAGCAGCACTGCCAAGTGGCAGTGGCAGGTCCAGCAGGGCCAGGGTGAGTGGCAGCAGCGCAGTGCCTGGCCCCAGCTAGGGGTCCTCCTCGGCTGCCTGCTGCTTTGGCACTGCTACATCTCTTGAGGGATGTCAAACTGCAGGTTTCTCCCAATCCCCACAGGCTTGGCAGGGATCGCCCGAAACTGGCAGTCTGACATCCCCCGAGGGGTCTCGGATTGCAAAAGAGCACAGGCCAGGCTGAGAGATCCCACCCATGCATGAATCTGTGCACTGGGCCTCTAGTATATATACAATGGATTATTACTCAACCATAAAAAAGACTGGAATCTTGTCATTTGTGACAACATGGATGGACCTAGAGGGCATTATGCTAAGTGAAATAAGTCAGACAGAGAAAGACAAATATCATATGATTTGACTTATATGTGGAATTTAAAAAACAAAATAAATGAACAAGCTGAACAAAAACAAACTCATAGATACAGAGGACATTTTGATTGTTTTGT
>PVJC01029146.1:0-22198 GCA_004026665.1 Murina feae
GACCCCTCGGGGGATGTCCACCTGCTGGCGTGCCTGACCAGCCTGGGTGAGGGGCTTTCAGGCTGCCCACAGCTCCCATTGACCCAACATCCCAGCAAGGCTGGCTGGATGCAAGTTTCTGGAGTTTTTTCTCCTATAATTGATACTGTTCCTTTAAGGCCTGGGGTTATCTTCTATAATTGATACACTGTTCCTTTAAGGTGGCCATCTAACTAACTGAAGCCTCCTCTTTGCTTCACCTCGCAGCGTCTATAATGACACAATTGTTACTTTTACTGGTTAGGCCCGGGCTGCTCTTTCCTTCAGCTCCCGAGGATTCTATGATCGTTATATTGTTTCAAATCTGTGTTTCACTAGAGCCAGTTTAAGTGGAGCTGAGCTGAGGGGCGCAGCTTCACTTTCGCTCCTGCCGCAATGGAAACTGCCCTTTACTCAGGTCCGTGAGTGGCGGCCGCCATGTTGGCTGGGATAATTTGCATACAGATGCTCTGATTGGCTGGTGGGCGTGGCTTACCCTGTCTCGGAGAAATGGTTAATTTTAATATTTCGCTTTTATAGAGTAGATTGTCCATCGAATAACAGACTACTAATATGTTAACTGATATATCAGAAATTTACTTCCTATTCATTTATTTATTGAGCTACTGAAAATACTACAAAATACATCCTTTGTGCATATTCTTGTTTGTGGTAAATTCTATTGGCAAGAATTCTAAAGGTGATATAGCTGGGTTAAAGGGTATGTGGGGAGAACACTGGACTGTTCTAAATTTTCAGTTTAAGTCAAAAAATTCTTGTTTCTTAAGAAACATTTATTTCACTTCAAAGTGAAATATTTAAACATGAAACTATTTTTTCAACTCATTGAATTTTTATCTCACTAAATATTATAGAATAGCACCTCTCTTGTGTACACAGGCATTCATCATGTTTTGAGTAGGCTGTCATGTATACTACATATAGAATTAAATACTCCTAAATGATTTTAGAATCTACAACTATGTACAAAACAACAAGATATCTGGCTGCTGTTTCCTGAGTCCTAGGAACTACTAAGGATAAATAAAATAAGAGAACAAAAATTAGTCATCATATTATTCCAAAACACAGACCAAACAAAACAGTAATGGACTCATTTTTACTAAGTTGGCAAACAGTGTGATTTTATAGAAACAACCTCAGTTTGCTGATAAATTACACTCACCAATGCTTGCTCCAGAAGTGGTAATACAAAGAGGTCAGCTCAGGGACCAAGCCCTGCGAGCGTGGTGGCAGCAGCTCTCAGAAATCTCCCCAACCAGGTAAGCTCCAAGCACACTCCCCGTGTTCTGAAAAGAGTGAGTTTGGCTCCTTATATTCTGTCCCTGAAGAACACACCCATTTTTTCCAGGTGATGGGATTTGAGAGGCCTTCACAGAGCTGTTCTCTTCTAAGGAGAAGGAAGATTAGCAGCACCTTTGCTAATCTCCCTAAATATACCTCTATCAACATAATCTCATCAAATCACCAATTTCCCAACAAACCACCCCGCACACGCTGTCTATATACATTTATGGACATCAAGAACTTTTATTTTTAATTTACAAACAGACAGAATGGTTTACCCTTCCTATTTAGTGACTAATTAGCAAATATCCAAAAACCTGAAAATATTTTACTGTGTTTTCTTGGAAATATTTTAACTTTGTTCTGTTATGTAGAAAATGCTTTATTTCTTGCTATAATTTTATTATTATTATTTTGTTTTAATTCTATTATTTTTTATTTTTGAGAGTGGAGGGTAGGGCAGAGGGAGAGAGAGACCTGAGGAGAGGGAGAGAGAGAGAGAGAGAGAGAGAGAGAGAGAGAGAGAGAGAGAGAGACATCGACCTGAGGAAGACATGGGTTGGTAGCCTCCCTTACACACTAGACCAGGGCCAGGGATAAATCCTGCAACCCAGGTGTGTGACCTTGACTGGGAATGTTACCATGGGCTGACTCTAAACTCTGAGCCAAACCAGCCAGGGATGTTTGTATATTTGAATGTAGCTCTTCAATGTAAGAACAACTTGGCTATTGTTCTTTTATTTTAATCCTCACCCAAGAATATTTTTATTGATTCTAGAGAGAGAGAGAGGAAGGGAGAGAAAAGAGAGAGAGAAAGAGAATTACAATGTGAGAGAAACATTCCCCCATGTAGAATATAACTGTTCCTTTTGATCAGAAGTTAGTATTTTCTCTTCTGTGGCTGAGGGATGTATGTATTGTCACACTTAATACAGACCTTTCTGAATGCCTGGTCATTTATGGTTTAATATTTCACAATCAATAAGAATTGAAATTGCAAAGACTAGATTTTGCCAGAATTGGGTAATGGAGACAAGTACCTCTGAGAAATGGGGCTGGTAGCAGGCAAAGAAGACAAGAGAGATTCCCTAAGAATGGCCCAATTCTAGGCCATGATTGTGAACAAAAAGATTTGATGCAGACTATTCAGTGGAATGATGATGCCACCAGCAGGATTAAATGCCTCTCCCTCCTGACAGGAGTGAGCAGGTGCAGCTGCACATGCCTCAGCCTCTGCAGCCAGAACTCCCTGCAGGTCCCATCACTGGACTGATGGGCAGGCTCAACCGCTTCCCAGGTGAGTGTCAGCCCATTGGGGGACCATCTGGCGGGGTCCTTCAGTTAGGATACATTGTGGGTGACCTTTTCCTCTTTCTTAAGCTTTATCTTGCAGAGGAGAAAAGTTTGCAAATGGCATGTATAGTCCTACTTAGTCATGGGGTCACTAGAATATAGGAAAAAATAGATGTGACTCAGGCCTTTTCAAATACTTGTATATTTGATAAGTGACATATATTAAGAAAAAAATATGTATGCAAAAGCAGCTTCCTGAGTCCTAGAAATATCATCACATAACATTTCAGTTGTCACTGAGTCATAAAAAACTGGATATCAGTTCAAGCTTTTCAAATTTCTAATAACTGCAATGAATTGATTTTTAAAATATTTGCTTTAAAAATTTTTAGTAATTGGATTTATAATGTGTGTTTCAGTGGATGTAGTCAGAAATATTCATAAATGTGAAAAATCTAAATGCAGACACAAAGAAGTTAGGAATAATAACGATAAAGTAATTTGGTGGTGGACGAGGACATACATAAAGCTCCATGGTAAACCTAAACCTGGAGGGTTCATCTAGCCAGTTGGTGCTTCTCCTCAAGCAGCCTGCATTGCCTCAGCCTGTTTGCCCTCAGCACTCAAAAGTGATTCTCTGTGTCTCTACCCAGTTGGCCCACATTCAGGAAGGGGTGGAGACAGAGAAAGAAGGAGGCTTCCCTTCCCATCTGTGCTGAGTTTCCATCCTCTCAGAGATTCACATCAGCACTGACTTCATCCAGGAGGTGCATCAGAATCACCTGCAGGTCTTATTAGAACACAGGTGGCTGTGCCTCAACCACTGAGATTCTTGACTCAGTTCATCTGGGGCTGGAGACCTGGCATAGCTGGCGAATTATAAGCTGCTGCTGCTGCTGCTGCTGTTGCTGCTGCTGCTGATTCCAGGACCATACTTTCAAAATCTCCAACTTCAATCAATGTTCATTAAATATGATACTATGGGAATGGACAATTGAAAAACAACCTTCAATAGCACAAGGATGGAAGTTCAGGCTGTGGATCTGCTGCTGTAGCTTCTTGTGGTCTGTAGTGGGGGAGAAGGGAGTGGTAGCTTTGCAGCCCTTTGGCCCATAGAGCTGTGTGCCTGGGGAGGGCAGCAGGATGGCTGCTATGCAGCGCCCTTGGTTTTCAGAGCTCGGACATCAAGCAACAGGGTATAGGCCTGATGTCTGGGGGTCCAGGCAGCCTCACCTTTGGCCCCTTCCCTTCCCTGTGCCGTCCCCACAGCCAGTAGGTGATCAGGAAATGTGTCCTCACTGCAAGGGTTCTCACAGTGTGATTCTGAGAACCCTGGGGGTCTGTGAAGTAAAAATTATTTCTACATTATTTGCCCTTTGGATTTTTAGGTGGTTTTATAAATATTTTAAATTATTTTTAAAATACATATTTTAAAAATTGTCAGTTTATTTTCTAATGTGGCATAGCATGATATAACCCTATGAACAAAAATGTTTTGAAGTCCCATAATCATTTTTACAGCTTAACTGAGGTAAAATTTACAGACTATAAAATTCACCCACTTAATATGTACAGTACTGACTTCCAGTTGTGACAAGTAAATGTTTCCAGACCTTAGTAAATACCCTTGGGAAGGGGGAAGTAATCACCCAGTTGAAACTACTACACTGGTAACAGGAAAAGAATTTAAAATGAGAGATGGATAAGATCTTTAAAATAATTTAGATATCTAAGTGCTTTTTAAAATCTTATAATCTAGACTATGTAAGGTAATATATAAGATAGTCAAAAACTTGCTTATGGAGTTACTTAAAAAAGTTAAAAATGAAAATGCCTTATGACCCAGTGATTACACTTCTGGGAATATATCTGAAGAGGCCTAAAACACTGATTGGAAGGAATATATTCACCCCTATGTTCATTGTAGCGTTATTTACAGCAGCCAAGATTTGGAAGAAGCCCAGCCCAAGTGCCCATCAGTAGATGCGTGGATAAAAAAGGGGTGGTACAGCCCTGGTGGGTGTGACTCAGTTGGTTAAGCATTGTCCTGGGCACCAAGGTTTATAGATTCAATTCCCAGTCAGGGCACATGCCTAGGTTTCTAGCTGGATCCCCAGTAAGGGGAATGTAGGATTCATGTGTCATTCTCACATTGCTGTTTCTTTCTCTCTCTCTCTCTTCCCTCTTTAAAAATCAAAATTAAAAAAAAAAAAAGCTGTGTTACATTCACACAATGGAATACCACTAGGCTTGTAAAACAAGTAAATATAACCTTTTACAACAGCATGGATAGACCTGAAGATTATTATGCAGGAAATAAAGCCAGTCAGAGAAAAACAAGTACCATGTGATTTCACTTATATATGGACTTTAATGAACAAAATAAACTAACAAAGTGGAGACAGACTCATGGATACAGAGAACAGATTGACAGCTGTCTGGGGGCGGGTGACTGAGAAGAGTGAAGGGATTAAGCAAAGAAAAAAAAAAAAAGATTCATAGACACAGACAAAAGTATGGTGATTGCCAGAATAAAGAGGTGGGAGGAGGTAGAAGAAGGTATAGGGGGGATACATAGTGATGGAAGGAGACTTGACTGGGGTAGTGAACACACAGTACCATATACTAGTACATGCAAAGTGTTATAGAATTTCATATCTGAAACCTACATAATTCTATTAAGCAATGCCACCCCAATAAATTCAGTTAAAAATGTAAGACTAATATTGAATAAGTAGTAATACAAATGAGAAACACAAATCAGTCCTGTCACTCATTCCATATGAAAAATTACACATTTGATATATACAGAATTACAGATAGGTGTTTAAAGAGGATGTTAGAGCATGACCAGTGTTGCTTAATGCTTGAGCCTTGACCTATGAACCAGAAAATCAGGATTTGAATCCCAGTCAAGGCATAAGCCTGGGTTGCAGTCTGGATCCCCAGTAGGGGGCGTGAAGGAGGCAGCCAATCCATCAATGATTCTCTCTCATCACTGATGCTTCTATCTCTCTTCTCCTTTCTCTTCTTTCCTCACAAATTCAATAAAAATAATTTTAAAAATTGGATGTTAGGGAAAAATAATAGCCTCTATAGTATGTTCTTTCCTGGTGTTTGAAGGATGATGTTATTACAGATTGATTGAGAAAGGGCAGTCAGATTCTTCAGATCCTTTGCTGAGGTGATGTTTCCTTCTCCACTGTAGCTCTCTAGGAAGTGTGTTAATATTCCAATCACACGGCTACAAAATTTTCATGATCACCCTTTTTTGATTCTTGAAGACTGCTTCCTTTTCTTAAATGTCATTTCTCTTCTTCAGAGGATTAGGCTAACTCACTCAGTGTTAGTTCTGGGTGTTTTCCAGGCCTCTTTGGAGATGAGGTGAGGTGACACAGAATTCCAAGTGTTAGGGGATAAACAGAGTGGCCCTAGCCGGTTTGGCTCAGTGGATAGAGCATCTGCCCTTAGACTGATGGTTCCCAGTCATGGTAGTGGTATGTGCAGGAGACAACCAATCAATGTGTCTCTCTCACATGGATGTCTCTCTCTGTCTCTCCCTTCTACTCTCTCTAAAAATCAATAGAAAAATATCTTTAGGTGAGGATTAACAAGGAAAAAAGGGAAACACAGAGTGAATGAATACTTTTTTCTTAATGCTGGATTGAAGGAAACATTTGTTACTGATTTCCTTTCCTCATCATAATCACATCTTTCCTCTCTGGCTTCCTCTAGACTTTTGGCACATCTCGCCATAAAGGTATTTTCTGATTTTCTTGACTATAAAAATGATGATTTAAGATACCACTTCAGAACAAGGCAACACACAAGCATTGCTGGTCAGATTTCAGAGTCCCCAAAGTTTGAAAAGTTTAGAAGTCTCAAAGACCAATCTGTATCAGGTGACTGGAGTGATGGGCCAAAGAAGTTCTCAAAGTATTGCCTTGAAAATGACAAAAGTTGCCCTTGCCTGTGTTTCTCAGTGGTTAGAACATGGGCCCTCAAAGGGTCTCAGGTTCAATTGCTGGTCAAGGGCACATACCTGGGTTGCAGGTTCAATCCCAGCCTGTTCAATCTGGGAAGGTGCAGGAGACAACCAATCCAGATTGTCTCTCTCTCTTATTCCCTCCCTTCTTTCCTCTCTCCCTCTCTCACACCCTTCCACTCTCTCTGAAAGTCAATGGAAAAATATCCTCAGGTGAGGATTCACAACAAAAAAGACAAATCTGTCAGGAACTCCTCATTGCTTTCTCCCCATTGGTAATTAGAGTAACAACTTTTCCTGTTTCTTTGCTCTTTAATTTTCTTTGCCATAAATAAGCTCTTCATAAAATTGTTCATATTTCTATTGCCTAATCTACTACTTTATTATCTATAAGTATATATTTTTCATTGCATTCTAAAAAAAATTACTTTCTGACTAAAATGACAGATGTTACACGCTTACAGTAAACTAGAGGCCCGGTGCACAAAAATTTGTGCACTCGGGTGGGGGAGTCCCTCAGCCCAGCCTGTGCCCTCTCGCAGTCTGGGACCCCTTGGGGGATATCCACTTGCTGGCCTAGGCCCGTTCCCTGGCTCCCTGGGGGATTGGGTGTAAGCTGTCAGTCAGACATCCCTCTGGCAGTGTGGGAGCCCTCAGGGGATGTCCACTTGCCAGCAGGGAGCAGGTCTAAGCTATAGTCAGACATCCTTAGTGCTGCTGAGGAGGCTGGAGAGGCTCCCACCACCACTGCTGTGCTGGCAGCCATCAGCCCGGCTTGTAACTGAGCACAGCTCCCCCTGTGGGAGTGCACTGACCACCAGGGGGCAGCTCTTGCATTGAGCATCTGCCCCCTGGTTGTCAGTGTGTGTCATAGTGACCAGTCATTCCCAGTTGTTCTGCTGTTAGGGTCAATTTGCATATTATTCTTTTATTATATAGGATTCCCTTCATGTTTTATAATATACCAGAAACACTCTACGTACTAGCAAGTACTAAATCATTATTCTTGGCCAAAAGGCAGAGTTAGTCTCCTTCCAGCCTCTGGTCATAGCATGCCCATCCATCATCTTGTTTTATGTTTGTTTCTATTTAAAGACATCTTAGTTAATATATGTTCTTTATTTATTAACATTGAATTCATGGCCTAGAGTGTTAGAGCTCATTCCTTAAGGACACTTATCTAACAGATACATTATCTCCATAAGGCATATCTCAGTGCTTTGGCACTAAGGCTGGGGGCATTTTTATATAGCAATGTCACCAACAAACACCAACAAAATGCCAAACACCTGTCATAATATACCATGGAAAGGACACATACTGTGTGAGCTTTTTCTGATTCAAACTCTGCTTGGAACATTCAACTGGCGGGACTCAAATTTCTCCTCCTCAGTGCAAGTCCACAAATGGCTAGGGAACACCATGAGTATTTGTTTTAGATTACAGTAAGTAAATTCAGTGAATAAGCAAATTTGCAAATACAGAATCTATAAGTAAGGGGAAGGACTGACTGTATTTTTCTGGTGTGCCATATCTTCATATGAAAATTTTAAAAAATGAAATTTTCAGGGGGATATCCTAATAGGTTATTTTAAATAAAATGTTTTTATTAACTTTTAGAGAGAGAGGAAGACAGAGGGGAGAAAGAGAAACCTTGGCATCTCCTGCACAGTGGATAGAGTCTTGGGCTGTGGACCAAGGGGTGCTGGTTTCAATTGTGGTCAAGGGCACTGATCTTGGTTGCTGACTCTGCCTTGGCCCAGGCCTTGTTGGGGCCGTGTATAGGAGGCAATAAATGTGTGTGTTTCTTTCACATTGATATTTCTCTTTGTCTTCCCTTTTCTCCCTCTCCCTCAAGATCAGTGAAAAATATCCTAGGGCGAGGATTAAATAAATAAATACAAAAAGAAAGCCCATGCCAGTGTGGACCAGTTGGATGGAGTAATACCACCTGGTGGTGGGTTAGATTCCTGGTCAGGGCACAAGCCCTGGCTTCAGGTTTCACGCCCATTCAGGGTACATGCCGGAGGCAATGGATTCTCCTCTCTCTCACATCAACACCTCAATCTCTCTCTCACTCTCTCTCCTTAATTCTACCTGTAAATAAATTTCTTTTTTAAAGATAAGAAAACAGACATGGCCTCTCTACTCTAGAAAATTCTGAGATGAGTTCAAGGAAGTATGACTGATTCATCTTTAAGTCTGGTAGTCTCCCACTGTGTCCAGAGCTACTTTTTGGAAAGCCTTACAGTGGTTGGGATCTATTTCAAAGTTTTCAAATGCAGCCTGGAACTGAAGATTTAAAGGAATAGCAAAGAGGATCTTTATGGGTTTTTTCTCATTAATTGACACATTTGTTTTTAAGTTGATGTGTATGAAGATTCTTACATGCATACATTATGTGAAACATTTTAGGTGGTTTATGATTTCCATAATTAGAAAAATCTCTTTCCTGACTTAAAAAGCATCTAGTGGCAATATGGTACTAAAATAAAAATAATGAAATAACTTATTATATCAAATATCACTCTATTACAAGTGCTCCAATTCTAGGTATTTGAAATATTGATGTCATTTCAATTAACTAAGAAATCTACTTCTCTACTTAGAGAAGATCCCAGTAATTGGAGAGGTAAATTGAAAATATTTGTAATAAGATAAAGTAGGCATATTTTTGAGATATTTATTCAAAAAAATAAAAAAAAACATATTTACTCTAAACTCCATATTCACCAAAGTCTCAAAAGGTAAGGGATCCTTCTTTTCTTTTTTCTTTTTTTTTTTTACTGCTGTGTAATAGTCCATGGTATAAATGTACCACAGTTTTCTAATCCACTCAGCTACTGATGGGCACTTGGGCTGTTTCGAGATCTTAGCTATTGTAAATTGTGCTGCTATGAACATAGGGCTGCATACATACTTTCTGGTTTCTGGTTTTTTTGGGCTATGTTCCTTGAAGTTGGATCACTGGGTCCAATGGCCGTTCATATTTAATTGCAGTGTCCTTGAAGACAGGTAAACCTGTACATTTCCTCACAGCTTCATTATTTATTCTTTTTTTTTAATAGAGCACTTAGGCTTTTAAAATATATAAAATTGATTTTTTTACAGAGAGGAAGGGAGAGGCATAGAGAGTTAGAAACATTGATGAGAGAGAAACATCGATCAGCTGCCTCCTGCATATCCCCTACTGGGTACATTCCCTTGACTGGAATCCAACCGGGGACCCTTCAGTCCCCAGGCTGATGCTCTATCGACTGAACCAAACCGGTTAGGGCCATTATTAATTTTTAAGTAAGTAACAATACAGTCAGAAAGGAGAAGATTGAATCCTCACCTCTTTGCTGTACTCCCCTCCACCCTTCAAAGTGCTCTGAAGGCACCACTTACCCTGTGTTCCTCAACAGCCTCTTCACGGAGCAGTGTCTGTTGAGCTTCGTGCCCCTGAGAGCTAGAGCAGAGCAAACAGCAGGCTCCTGTCCTCTTCACAGAAGATCTGCTTTGTCTCCTTGTGCAGCCCACACCTATTTCCTCAGGGCTCTGGAATTGACTCAGACTGGGTTTTCTAGCCATGGACACCAGATTTTTCAGGATGATATGGGTTTGAAGATTTTCTGCTCTGATGGTTCCCTGCACACAGGACAGTAAGTAGGGCTTTTTGCATTCTCCCAGGAGACATCGAGACATGAACAACAGATGCTGTGCCCACAGCCCATGGTGACTGGGTCTATAAAGTAATTCAGGCAGATGGCACAGGTGAGCTCTTTTGGAAAGTTTTGTGGGAGGTTTGAGCCCATTTTTCTGAGGGAAGAAAATCAACAGTTTACTCCTCTGCCCTGGGGACACAAAGGTCTAAGCAAAATGTGACTCAGGTTGTGACTCAATGAATGTTTGTCTAGAGCAGAACAGGCTTTGTAGGCATGTGACATACATGGAAGGCAGACCCAGGAAAGCGCCCACAACCTGGAGATACCATTCTTACCTATTTAAGGAACTCTGTTCCCCCCACCCCTCGGCTCCCTTTTCTTCCGCATAAAGAACATTCCCTCTTCTGCTGACATCCGTCCCTTTTCAAATAACTTGAGTTTCAGGTTTTTCTCCCAAATCTATAGCTCCAGGTGCTGGGTCCTGAATGCTCTAATATTCCAGCTAACAGCCAATGCCAGTCACTCACTTGGCTCAAGTTATTTGACCTTGATTTTCATTATGTCATGTAATATCAGGCAATCTAACTTTAATTATAACCCAGAACTATTTTAATCTTTTAATTTTGATGGATGGCCAACTACACTTTTTTTTTTTTTGCTCTTGCGTGTGTTTTGTTTGTCTTTTTAAATTTATTTCATAGGGAAGAAGGGAGAGAGAGAGAGACAAAAACATTGATGAGAGACAAACATCGAATGGTTGCCTCCTGCACATCCCCCAGTGAGGATGGAGCCCACACCCTGAGCAAGTGCCCTCACCAGGAATCCTACCAGTAAGCTCTGGGCATGGATTGATGCCAAACCACTGATCCACACTGACTGGGATGGAGTAGTTTATATTTCCTTAATAAATAAAATTCTTGTACTTTACTGAGGAAAAGCTGGTGCTAGAAAAAGTGGTTAATAAATAGGAGAAGACAGGGCCTTTGACTTTGTTTTGAACAATTATGGGCCCCCAGGAGAGAGTAATTGTGCTTTTGGAGTTAAAGACTATTTTTAAAAATCATAACTGTTTAAACTTTCTAACATCATCTACTTTAAATATATCTACTGTAATAAAAGAGTAATATTGAAATGGACAGTTTTTCTGGGATGCCTAAGCCATACCCACCAGCCAATCAGAGCAGCTGTATGCAAATTAACCCAGCCAAGATGGAGGCCAACCACCATGGAACTAGATCAAACAGGAGGCTTCTGTTGCACCAGCAATGGAGGAAACTGTCTGTCTAGGCCAGCTGGGCCTCTACTAAGGCAACATTATTTCAATTATAGAAGCCATGGAGCTGAAGCAAACAGGAGGCTTCGTTACCTGCCTAGGCCTTGGCTTAAAGCAACAGTGTTTCAATTATAGAAGATAAATACACCCCAGAAACCTGCTTCCAGCCAGCCTTGCTGAGACGTTGGGTCAATGGGAGCTGTGAGCAGCCTGAAAGCCTGAAAATGGCCCTCAGCCCCTCACCCTGGCTGGCCAGGTACCCCAGAAGGGACCTGAACCCTGAAGAGACTGTGGGAAGCCTGAAAACAGCCCTCAGGCTGTCACCCAGGCTGCCGAGGTACCCCAGTAGGGACCCAAACCCTGAAGGGACTGTAGGCAGCCTGAAAACAGCCCTCAGGCTGTCACCCAAGCTGCCCAGGTACCCTAGTAGGGACCTGAACCCTGAATGGACTGTGAAGAGCCTGAAAACAGCCCTCAGACCATCACCCAGGCTGGCCACACCCCAATGGTGTGAGAGTCCACACTGGGGGGCTTGGCCAGCCTGCAAACAGCCATCAGCCCCTCACCCAGGCTGGCCAGGCACGCCAGCAGGTGGACATCCCCTGAGAGGTCCCAGACTGCGAGAGGGCACAGGCTGGGCTGAGGGACCTCCTGAGTGCACAAATGTTTGTGCACTGGGCCCCTAGTATATATATATTTGCAAACCTTTCACTTGTTGTTAAAGATTTTCGGTGTTTCTCAATCTTATGGCCCTTTAAATACAATTCCTCATGTTGTGACCCAACCATAAAATTATTTTAGTTGCTACTTCATAACTATAATGTTGCTACTGTTATGATTCATATTGTAAATATCTGATATGCAGGATGGTGTTAGGAGACCCCTGTGAAAGGGTTGTTCGACTGCCAAAGGCATAGGAACCCACAGGTTGAGAAGTGCTGGTTTAGAGTCAAGGTTACAATTCCCATTTCTTACAAAATCTCTGCATTCCCACAGCTGGTTTATTTAGTGATACATATATCAGAGATGGGATGCTTCCAGGTTTAAGCAGCAAGTTTTGGCTGATTCCAGATAGGAATTATTCATTTAACAATAGTCTTTCTTTGTCATTTTCCCCATTTAGGTGGGTTTCTTCTTGTTACAGTGAGTCATAAACTAAGTAGTTAAAGGAGTCCAAAGTGATTTTCAGAGTAGCTGCCTTGGGAGCAGGCAGTAGGCTGGATAGAGGTGGGTGTCAAGGGAAAGCTTCACTTAAGGACTTGTGCAGGGAGCACCCAGATGGTTAATTTGACTGTTAATTTTAACAACATGTTAATAGTATCTGTGATGTGAAGGCCACAGCCACAGCCGGAGCCACGACAGGACAGAGCAGCCTTTATTTATTTATTTATCTATTTATTTATGTATTTATTTATTTCAGAGAAGGATGGAGGGAGGGAGAGTGACAGAAACATCAATGATGAGAGAATCATTGATTGGCTGCTTCCTACTGTCGGATCAAGCCTGCAACCCAGGCATGTGCCTACACTCAGAACCATGACCTCCTGGTGCATAAGTTGAGGCTCAACCACTGAGCTATGCTCCAAGCAACAGAGCAGCGATTTTAGAGCAAGGGTGTACTATTTGTGATCTCAGGGCAAGAGTTTGATTCCTGGTCAGGGCACATAACCAGGTTGCAGGTTCTATCCCCAGTTAGAGTAAATTCGGAGGCAACCTATCAATCTTTCTTTCTCATATAGATGTCTCTTTCACATATTTCTCCTCTCTCTCTCTCTCTCTCTCTCTCTCTCTCTCTCTCTCTCTCTCTCTCCTCCTTTCTATCCAGAATAAATAAAAATAATATTGGGTGAGGATTTAAAAATAAAGAGTTGTGGCCAAGGTATTCTTACATTAATATATGAAAACAGCCCTGGCTGTTTGAGCGCAGTGGTTGGAGCATCAGCCCAAGATTTGATTCCCAATAAAGGTCAGGCATGTTGATTGAATGTTGATTCTCTGCCCTGCTCTGGGAAGTTAAAGAAGGCAACCAATCTATGTGTCTCTCTCAAGTGTATGTTTCACTCTCTCTCTGTCTCTCTCTTTGTCCCTTGGTCTTTCTCCACCTATGCCCTACCCTCCACTCTTTCAAAAATTAATGGAAAAATATCCTCAGGTGAGAATTAAAATAATAATAATAATCTAATCTAATAAAAGAGTACCATATTTTCCAGCATATAAGATGAATGGGTGTATAAGACAACCTTGAGAAGATTTTCCTGGATTAAAAAGTCCAGATGGAGACCGTATGCAGCACAAAAAGGAGCCGACCTGAGACTCTTGCAGTCTCCATCCGGCTTCATTGACGACCCCCGATTTTTGAGAAGATTTTCCTGGGTTAAAAAGTTGTCTTATACTCCGGAAAATATGTAATATGCAAATTAACCATCACTGCCAGACACCTAAGCCACGCCCTCCAGCCAATCAGAGCAGCTATATGCAAATTAACCCTGCCAAGATGGTGGCTGGCAGCCACGGAGCTAGAGCAAATAGGAGGCTTCTGTTGCACCAGCAATGGAGTTGAAGCTGCCTGCCTAGGCCAGCCGGGCCTCTGCTCAAGGCAACAAAGTTTCAATTATAGAAGATAAATAAACCCCAGAAACCTGATTCCAGCCAGCCTTGCTGGTATGTTGGGTCAATGGGAGCTGTGGGCACCCTGAAAACGGCCCTCAGCCCCTCACCCAAGCTGGCCAGACCTCCATAGGGTGAGGGTTCCCACTGGGGGGCTTGGCCAGCCTGCAAACAGCCTTCAGCCCCTCACCCAGGCTGGCCAGGCACCCCAGTAGGGACCAAACCCTGAAGGGACTGTGGCAACCTGAAAATGGCCCTCAGCCCCTCACCCAGGCTGGCCATACCCCCATGGGGTGAGGATCCCCAGTGGGTGGCTTGGCCAGCCTGCAAATAGCTATCAGCCACTCACCCAGGCTGGCCAGGCACACCAGCAGGTGTACATCCCCAGAGGGGTCCCAGACTGCGAGAGGGCACAGGCCAGGCAGAGGAATCCCCCTGGGTGCACAAATTTTTGTGCACTGGGCCCCTACTAATAATAATAAAAAATTATAGCAACAAACAAAGCAATTCCTACATAACAGAAGATATTAAAATATTTTTAAGTAAACATAGTAAAATATTTTCAAGGTTTAGACATTTGCTTTAGTCACTAATTAATGAAATAACATATTCTATCTGATTGTAAGTGAAAAATAAAAGTTCCTTTAGCTTACTTGTTTCCCCCTTGTAGACTAGTTTGTGTAATTATAATTAAGTATATAGCCCTACCTATTTTGGTGCAGTGGATAGAGTTTTGACCTGCAGAACAAAGAGTCCTGGTTTCCATTCTGGTCAAGAGCATTTACCTTGGTTGCAGGCTCCTCCCAGGCCAGGGTCCTGGTCCTGGGGTGTGCAGGAGGCAACCAACCAATGTGTTTCTCTGACATTGATGTTTCTCTTGGTCTTTATCTTTTTCTTCCACTCTCTCTCTAAAAATCAATGGAATAATTCCTCAGGTGAGAATTTTAAAAAGGAAAATAAATAAAATTAACTATGTATGAAAAGTTTGATTTCACAGAAAACTTTTCTATAGGTTTTACAATAATTTTAAATTTATACTGAAGAGGTCTAGAAGATGTGTGAAATCACACTCACCAGGAGTAAACAAATGCACACAGCAGGGATGTGGCTTAGCACCCCTGGGAACATCAGCCAGCACAACCAATTACAGCTCAGGAAGTGGAGTGATCATGTGCTAATCATTCACTGAACATTGTTTAGAAACAGTGACCCCTGGATCTAAGTATGTTGCCTATAGTTGTAGACATGTAATATTTATTTATGTTAGCAAAATGTCTAGTGTTTTTTCCAACCTATGGCCTATTCACTAAAACTTGTTAAAAATAACAGTGAATTAGTTAAAAATAACAACTTATTACTTTAATTATAAGCAATTATTTGTTAAAAGCATCTCAAAATTAACAGGGTGCAGCCATAGCTGGTTTGGCTCAGTAGATAAAGTGTAGTCCTTTAGGCTGAAGGGTCCTGGGTTCAATTCTTGTCAAGGGCACATGTCTGGGTTGCCAGGCCATTTCGGTGCATGCAGAAGGCAGCCAATCCATGATTCTCATCATTGATGTTTCTAGCTCTCTCTCCCTCTCTGAAAATCAATAAAAATATTTTTGTAATAAATGACAGGATGTTAACTTTCACATATGAGATAGAGCCCAGAAAAAGTTGTCTGTTAAATTCTAAGTCTATTAAATCAAAGTCCACAAAGTCAAGGGTTTACTGTGAAGAGATCTCACTTTATACTTTCAATTTTCTGTATTTTACAAAATGGCAGCTGTCACACACGCATAAACCAGGCCTTGGATGCATGTGCTCAGTTTTGGAAGGGATCCACTGGGCTTTGGATGGCCTACCACTGCCCCACTCCAGGGTCTCTGGGTTACCAAGGGCCCTTAGGTGTTGGTTTAATTAGCAGCCTGCCCCTCAGGTTATGAAGATAAACAGGTTTGGGGTCTTTAGTTTAAAATCAACCTATGGGCTCAGTGGTCACAGTTCAATTCCTGGTCAGGGCACATGCTCTGGTTGCAGGTTTGATCCCCAGTGTGGGGCATGCAGGAGGCAGCTATCAATGATTATCTATCATCACTGAGATTTCTGTCTCTTCCATTCCCTTCCTCTCTGAAATCAATAAAAATATTTTTAAAAATCAACATAAGAGACTTTGCTCTTATTTGCAAAATCCCTTCATCTTGGCTCTTTTTATTAAAATATATTTTATTGGTTTTTTTACAGAGAGGAAGGGAGAGGGATAGAGAGTTAGAAACATCGATGAGAGAGAAACATCGATCAGCTGCCTCCTGCACACCCCCTACTGGGGATGTGCCCGCAACCAAGGTACATGTCCTTGACCGGAATCGAACCTAGGACCCTTGAGTCAGCAGGCCGACGCTCTATCCACTGAGCCAAACCGGTTAGGACCATCTTGGCTCTTAATTAGATTCAATAACCAAGAGAAGGTGTGTATAAGCATCAAGATGGCTGGCCCTCAGTCCCTTCCTGCCCCTCCTGGCTGGCCACCTTCTCAGTCAGAAACCATCCTTAGGTTAAATGCCAGGATATTTAAGAAAAAGCAAAATCAGGTCCAGGGTTATCATGCAGTATCATCTATGGAGGGAATGTCCTGCATAGACTTTCTCAAAAGCAGTGAATTTTTATTATAGTAATAAACTCCTCTGATGGTGTTGGTAGTAAGTTGAGATTTTGACATCTAAGATCATTCATATGCTGTGAACTTCACTGACATTAGTTTTTCTTTTTAATTTAATATCATTCAGTACTGTGAGTTGTGCAGCACTGGTTTGGCTTGTTATGTGGAATCATTTATTTTAGAATATTAATAAAATGTATTAATTAAAAACAGAAAATATCATGGACTAAACCAGTAATTACAGAATATGCTATCGTATCTTGGGTTAATAATATGCTGTATATTTTATGAAATGGTACCCACATTTCAGTACATTTAAGTTATTTCCTATTTATTTACTAGGGGCCCGGTGCATGAAATTCATGCATGGGTAGGTGAGGGAGGGGGAGGGCAGGCGGGGGGGGGGGTCCCTCAGCTGGACCTGCATCCTATCCAATTTGGGAGCCCTCAGGAGATGTGCTACTGATGGCTTGGGCACACTACACGTGGTTCTCTGCTCTCTGCCTGGCCTGTCTGCTCCACACCACGGGAATGGGCAAGCAGGCTCTGCTGAGCACTGACTGTGGGGTCCCCAATGGCTCACACCCCCTCATCCCCTCATCTGCAGCCGCCGCCCCAGCTGGCCGCCCCCTTCGAAGTCCTCATCACTGTCTCCTCCTCCGACCTCCCAGCAGGCCCTGCTGGGTTCTGCCTGTGGTTTGATTGCCTGCTAGGCTCCCATTGCCAGGGTAACACTGCCAGCGTCCTGTCCCACCACTATGGGCACTACCATTTTGTCTCGGAGTGATGGTTAATTTGCATATTACTCTTTTATTAGGTAGGATTCAGCTACTGAAAAATGCTGCCAAATTCATCCTTTTGTGAAAAATTCTGTTGGAAAGATTGCAAGAGATGATGTTGCTGGGTTAGATAATATGTGGATATAAGGTTTTGAAGTTACCATTGGGCTGTCCTGATACAGACTGAAATGGTCCTATTCTGGCTGTCTGCCTGAGGCCTCCAAGCAGGTTTCCCAAGCCCACTGAGTGATAAGTGTGGTGAGGTGGACACAGCTCAGACCCAAGGAAGGGGAGAGAAGGCTTACAGGGCTCCGGCAGCTCCCCAGAATCAGCAGCCAGGGCAGCTCCATCTGTAGGCACCTGATATTCAAATGGGAACATATGAAATAAGGACCATTAAGGTGGTAGTAATAGTGACCAGAAGAGCTCAGCAGGCAGGACAGCGTGGCCACGGCCAGCTATGGTGGAGGGAATGGATCCCCAGCAGCACGGGAAAGGTAGGCACCAGTATTAGAAAAAGGACCAAAACTCTTGGTGGTGGTGATTGTTGGGGTCAGAGGAGGGGGTAGAATTTCAATTAGACTGTCCTCAGGGTAACCCCTATACCCTCCACACAGCAGCTCTACAGAGAAATGAAGCTCAAGTTCCTTTCCTGGGTTGTGCAGTGGAAGGAACCAGGATCAAACAACTGGGCACCTCCAACTCCTGTCTCTGGGTGGCATGGGGCTATGGCTCCTGGCTACAAAACCCCCACAGTAAATTCTCCAAGGATCAACCCGGGTTTGTGTCCCTTTCTTCTCAGCACTGTCACCTGCTACTGGGTGGTAGCTAAGGGTTCCATTGCCCTAGCCAGAGGTTGACTAGATTACTGCAAAAGGCCTCAAGTTACTGAGAAGCTGTCTGTGGATGGGGAGATCTATGATGGCTGTTTGGTGTTTACAGATAATATAAAAATCAACTTTCAGTTAAAAACTGATATTGATCGGCACACTTTCAATTATCTTTATTATTTTGTTTTTGCGCAATAAAATTACTCTTTTTAGAAATCTAATGAGACTAAAAGTACCACAGAATTTTTTATAGATTAATTATGTTGGCATAAACACTTGACCAAAATATGAATTAAATACCACCAGTAATGAGAAAGTTGAGAACTTTTAGTTTATGTTTACTTGTGTGTTTTTTAACATAACTAAAGTTTGTACATTATAAATTAAGCAATATAAAAATCTTTAAAAAAACAAGAAAATTTTTAGTAATAATAGATCCCTATAAAAACCACCATTGGGTATTATAATTAAAATATGGTAAAATACTTTAATTTTTTTAAAAAATTTTATTAAGTTATTCTATATGTGTCCTTATCCCCATATTACCCCCCAACCCCCCACTCATGTCCTCACCCCCTTGTTGTCTATGTCCATTCGGTAAAAGCTTTTTATTTATAGGATAAAGCCACAGCATATATTTAATGAAATGGGTAATGAATAATGATGTTTAGTTAAGAAAGTAAAAAATCTTAGTTCATTAGCACATAATTAAAAATACATTACATATAATTAATTAAGTTAAAGGGGGTTCTCTAATGTTATATTTCAGAGGGCTCCATGTTCAAATTATATAAATATAACCTTATTTTCAATTTGAGTATTCATACAACTAGCAAATTTGGCAGACAGTTCCCATCATATTGAAGAAAAAGAATTTATATAAAATTTTAAAAATGCAATAATTAAGACTAAATATTTGTTGAAGAGTTTAATTAATAGTTTAATCACAGCTATAGAGATGGTGAATTGTATGATAGGTGTGGGGAAATGACATAGGACTTCACAGCTAGGTTAACAGAGGGAAAGCCAGGGAATGATATTGAGATATGAAGATGATGATATAACCTTATGTGCTTCATACATATAGAGCATAGTGTAGTAGTAAATATAGCTCTATATGGAGATACTAGGGAAGATGAGGAGAATACTGGTCTGATCATCCTGTGAATTTCCATCCAGTAGACAATATAATACTGAAATATGTTTCACTATGGTGAGAATTACAAAGGAATGCACAGCACAGATTAAGTAACATAACTTCAAACTATGGATTATTAAACTGAGAGAACAGGAAGGATATATTTAGCTAAAGATAAATTAGAAAATAATTTCTAAATTGCCATTGGTGTGTGTGTGTGTGTGTGTGTGTGTGTGTGTGTGTGTTTTGTTTTTTTGCCATTCATTGTGTCTCTACAACCAGGTTCGTTTGGGAAGAGAATGAATGATGCCTGCTTTCTTGCATTAAATTTTACCTTTTCAGACACCCCTGTCATCTCTAATTATACTTCCTTGTGACCGTTCACAAAGTAAATGCACCATGAGTGATGATTTTCCTACACTGAGTAAAGCACAAACCAATACATATGTTTTGAAGGTTACCATATTTAGTAATACAGTAAATAGATATTCATGACATAAAAGGAAATTACAAACAAAAATATATAACATATTTGTCTTATGTGATAGTGACCAAAAAATGCCTTCCTTAGATATTGGAGTTCCCTAGAATATTGAAAAATTCCTAATGTATTTCTAGCAGAAGTGACTACAGCAAAAGATAGGCCTGAGATGGGGAGAGAAAGAGCAAGAGGAGATTCTACATATAAGGGAACTTTGAGCTACATTTACAAAGGTCACACTTCCACCTTCATAATCCAGGAACACCCCGACTCGGCCAATAGGCTTGGGCACGTATTGCAGTGAAAGTGGGGAGGTGGTGAACACATTGTGGTGCATGTCGGTTTTAGCACAGCCAAGAAGAAAGAGTCCCTTCTGGAAATTCCTATTCCTCTCTTCCCAATCATCACTACAGACTCCAAAAGCCCAATTCCAAATGTCTCCCAGTTCTATCTCCCAGTAATGTCTCCCAGCTGTAAAAATCTGAGCACCCCAGTCAAGAAAACACTCAGATTGTGAGGAGATACATAATTCACCTTGAGGATCACATCCAACACTAAGGCTTATAAAATTTCCCTGGAGGTAGACATGACTGTGAGTTCTTCCATGCTGCAGCATGATAATCTCTGCAAAAAGAAAACAAAAAAATCATGTGGACACATTGCAGATAAAAGTCCTGAGGCAAAAGTCGCTCTTTGAAGATGTTACTTTATTATGAGGTCACAACAGCAAGAGCAATGTTGGTTGTCATATCTACTAAAGCACAGAGATGACCAATACATGTGCAGAATAAACAGATCCCTAACAACAGACATTTAGACATTTATTGAAATTCAAATGTTTAGGGTCAAATATAAGACTCATCTCACCCTGGCCGGTGTGACTCAGTGGTCAGAGTGTTGGCTTGTAAAGGTCAACTTGCCCCAGCTCATTTGCAGCTCAGTAGGACTTACTGCTACTGATGGAGATAAGAAAATAGTCATGCTCCAGCCAAAACTTATGAGTCTGTATCTTGTGTTGAGAAATAGAGCAACGAACTTTGTGTGTCACCTTTTGTGTGTTTTTTTTTTTTTTTTTTGAATAAAATCTTGCTTCTGCATCTGGTCAGGGCTGCAGTCTCAGTCCTCGCTTCGGTGGGGTGCTGACCCTGGCCAGCTAAATAAAGGCTCCTAAATTCTACCTTTTGGCTCTGGTGGTCATCTCTCTTTGGTTGTTCCATAACAAGCTCAGGCACTTAGGGTAATGGGTTTGATTTCAGTCAAGGGGCTTACCTGGGTTGCAGGTTTCATTCCCTGCACCTGCATCTGTCTAGGTACTTGGTCTCTCTCTCTTTCCCCCCCTTTCTCCCCCTCCAGTTCCTCCCACCGTCTCTAAAAATCAATGTAAAAAAATATCCTTAGCCCAGCCTGTATGGCTCAGTGTTTGAGTGTCCACATATGAACCAGGAGGTCAAGGTTCCATTGCTGGTCAGAGCACATGCCTTGGTTGTGTGCTTGATACCCAATAGGGGGCATGCAGGAGGCAGCTGATCAATGATTCTCTCTCATCATTGATGTTTCTATCTCACTCTTCCTCTCCCTCCCTCTCTTCAATCAATAAAAAAAAAATGTGTATGTCTCCTTGGGTGAGGATTATAAGAACAAAGAGTCATGTCTCCAAGTTCACTTTTCATAGCAAAATGGCCAGTGCATAATATTCTCTGAATTGTCTTCCATTGTAAAAAATTAGAATCAGAAGAACATTTTCTTCTAAATAATCACATCATCATTTTAAAAGGGATGTGAAGATTGGCCATGAGTCAAGGATTTCTCTAGATAAAATAATGAAAATCCAATTTATGTTCAGTTTAGTAGTTTCTTAAAATGGTGTTTGCAAACCCTTCACCAGTCCCTATGTCCTCTGTCCTGGCTCTGGGCTGTCAGAATTTGGAGATTTAACATGGACCTCTTCAGATTCTGAGTAAACTGAATTTTGATGTGTTTTTATTTTGTTGTTTATAAAAATATTTTTTCTGTTAACTCCTTTTTTAAATTTATTGTTTAAGGTATTACAAATAGTAGTACATATGTCTCCTTTTTTTCCCCCCCATTGGCCTGCCCTCGGCCTTCCCTCCCCCGCCCCCCGCCCCACCTTACTCTCCCTCACCCCCCCCACAGTGTGTTGTATCTATTGATTGTGCTTATATGCATGCATACAAGTCCTT
>PVJC01029147.1:0-22084 GCA_004026665.1 Murina feae
ACATCCTGCTCACCCTGCTGCTGGCACTGCACTGGCTTCTAGGGCTGCCAGCTGCCATCTTGCCTGAGCTAATTTGAATACAGCCATTCTGATTGGCTGATGGGCGTGGCTTACCCCGTCCCGGAGAAACGGTTAATTTTAATATTACACTTTTATTAGTTAAGACTAGGGGACCAGTGCACGAATTCCTGTACCTGAAAGGAACTGTGGGTTGCAAGTCTGCGGTGGGCACAGGCGCAGGTCTTGGCCCATCCTGCTGCAGCCCTTGGTCCCCTGTCTGCTGGTAGCCCTTATCTCATTGCCACCACTCCCATGCACTAATAGTGCTGGCCCTGGTTTCAGCCACTAATAGCATGGAGCAATTGGGGCCCATGTCAGCAGCAGGTGTGAGCGGTGGCTGCTGCCCTGATTTCCCCTCAGGAGCAGGGGAAGATAGAGAAGCCCTTAGGGGCAATCAGTGCTGGCAGCCACCACTCACATGCACTGATGGCACCAAGTGATTGGGACCGGTACTGGGTGTTGGCAGTGGGTCTGAGCAGAGGCTCTGGCACCAGCCACGGTTGTGAGCAGGGCTGGCACCAGCAGCAGGTGTGAGTGCCAAGTGGGACCAGGGTGCATGGGAGCAAAGAATTTTCAGTAACCACCAGTGGCTCCCCCCAATGACAGTGACCGGCACCCCTCCTTGGTCTGGCTCCCCCACTCACCTGTTCCACCATCCCTCCATGGCTGACACCCACCATGTTCCTTACCCTGCCACCTGCTGCCAATGCCCACCATGTTCCGCATATGCCCCCTGGTGGTCACTGCATATCATAGTGACTGGTTGTTCAGTTGTTCTACAGTTTGGTCTATTTGCATATTAGGATTTTATATATATAGATGATCTAGAAAGGGTTGTATTGTTCCTGTGCATCCTTATATTTATAGATTGAAAACTGGAGAATAAAATGTGTCTTTCCTGGAAAAGGTTAGAATAAATTTGTAACCAAAGAAATATGTCTAAGGAGGCTTTTCTTTTCTTTTGAGCCTTAAACTAAAAACCTGCCCTTTACTTAGATGTACTGTGTCTGGGTTTTTCCTTTAAAAAAAGAGTTAAAATTGGAGACCCCCACCTCAAATAGCAAAGGTCTCTTATACTGAGTCATGTGTATGTAGAATCAGGTTTCTCTTCTTGAAAACAGGATTCAGTTGGAAACTAGCCTCAACCAATCTCTCATCCCTATCCTCCCTAACCTCAAACTGGAACTGAATACAAGGAAACATTTCAAAGTGTCAAATCCTAAGTGTACTGTTCCTGTCCCTGGACTAAAAATAG
The DNA here is from genome assembly GCA_004026665.1 of Murina feae. Taxonomy (NCBI): domain Eukaryota; kingdom Metazoa; phylum Chordata; class Mammalia; order Chiroptera; family Vespertilionidae; genus Murina; species Murina feae. Next base: position 1,316 of record PVJC01029147.1, read on the forward strand.
TGGAATATTTCTAATACTATTTAAAACTAAGGTACCTCAAACTGGCTTGGATCTGTCATTGGTAGACCTAAATATATGGAGAATAGTATAAGTTAAAATTCAAAGGAAAATTTTACATGGAGACTCTTTTGGTGTTTGATTTTCATCTATATGAAGCTGACTGAAAACAATCTACATTGTAAACTAAGTAGCAACTTTTATTCAGCAGGATGGGGGAAAGGCAGACCTACTGTAAATGGAATCTACAAATCCTTCATGTGTTTTGTGTGTGTGTATGTGTGTGTATGTGTGTGTATGGGGAGGTGATATGTGCATGAGAGGCCTAGTATGATGTGTATTAAATCTTTTGCAATCATGTTAAGTTGACAACAAGATAATATATCATGTAAAAGTCTTTGATTTCAGCAGAAGCTAATTATACAGTAGACTAGAGACCCAGTGCACTGATTCGTATGCTGGTTGGGGGTTCCTCAGCCTGGACTTCACCCTCTCACAATCAGGACCCCTCAAGGGATGTTGGACTGCCAATTTTGGCCTGATCCCTGCAGGAATGTAGCAGTGCATGAAGTGGCAGGCATCCAGGGAGGAGCCTGAGCTGGGTTCAGTATTCAGCACTACTAACTGCTCACTGCTCACTCCTTACCCCTTGCCACTCGCTTCTTACTGCTCTCTGCTTGCTCCTTAGCACTGCTGCGGAGGTGGGAGAGGTTCCTGCCACCACTGCTGCACTTGCCAGCCATGAGCCCAGCTTCTGGCTGAGCAGTGCTCCTACTGTGGGAGTGCACTGACCATCAGGGGGCCGCTCCTGCATTGAATGTCTGCCCCTGGTAATCATTGCACATCATAACAACCAGTTATTCCTGTTGTTCTGTCACAATGGTTACTTAGGCTTTTATATTTATAGACTGTCTAAGGCCACTCTGTCTTACCATCTTTTTGCAAACTTTACATTTTAAACCCTTTCCAAATAACACAAAGACTGCATGTATACAACACTTACTGCCATGCAAAAAAACACTCCTATGAAGAGTTTCCTGAGGGACACTATTGACTACGTCCTGACTGCCCCACCTCCCACATATATAATAGACATCATGGTTACCACTTCATATTGTCAGCATCTAGAAGGCATAAGAATATTATCCAAGATGAAAGAAGCCTTGGGGTTTGATATAATAACTAAATTGCTAATTGAATTTGCCTGTTTAATTCAAGTGACTAAGATGAAGTTGCAATAAACATACAGGGGTGGGCAAAAGTAAGTTTATAGTTGTTTGTATGGAAAAAGACATGCAGGTTATAATTATTACAATAGCTTTATTAACTCAAAAGAATGTCACTCACAACTGTAGACTTACTTTTGCCCACCCCTGTATTTGTCTGCTGAGTCAGACTTTGTTCTCTGATTCACACTATTCTTGATGACTTCAGCATGGCTATGTGTGTTCTTGAGAACAGAAATTTGTTCTTGTTTCTGATTTTTATTAATCTGGTTTCAAAAGCTTTAATTTCATATTCAGGGCCTAGAAGTCATAAAAAGAGAATTATAAAAGGCAGAAGAAATATAAATGCATGATTTTACTGTACAGAACAAAAAGATTCATGTTGAAAATGAGCAAAAATTGGATTCCCATTTGAAAGTAAATTTGCAGCATTATGTAGCAGCTGCCTGTGAGTGTCTGTGGGGAATTGATTTTTTCCAAGTTCCAAATTAAAAGGAGTTGTTTGGATAAAGAGATATTTGAAGAAAAACAAACTTGAACTGCCATAAATCCGAAACAAAAATATTCAGTTCTATAATGAAAGACATTTGGAACTAATAGCATTGTATGCCTCCTGAATGATTGCTTGATTTTAAGGAAGCAATCTTTTCTTTTTCTCAATGAATACCTTTTGAACTTTCAGAACTCCATTTGTTTTTCCAATTTTTCAAGGTTCAAAAGGCTGTCTGAGTGATATTGACATGTGTTTCTATATAATAAAGAGGTAGTATGCAAATTGACCCTCACTCTGTCACATGGTCAAAGGATGGCTGCACCCACAGAGGAGGCAGGGTTCCAGTAACACAAGTTGGCTGTGCCTACAGGAGAGGCAGGGTTCCCGTAACAAGTGATTAGCAGGGACCTGACGCTGCATGGCACCAGGCCGGGGCAGGGGGCCTGAGGCTGTGCCCCATGCCTGGCGGGGCTTGAGGAGGGACCTCAGGCTGCACCCCTCCTGCGCAGCAGGACTTGACAGGGGACCTCAGGCCACACCCCCTGCCCAGCTGGGCTTGATAGGGGAACTTAGTCCATGCTCCTTGTCCCAGTGCCAGGCCAGGTAACCTCAGGCTGTGCCTCTGGTGCTGGGCCTGGGGCCCTGAGGTTATGTCCCCCACTTGGCAGGGCTTGACAGTGATGGGGCCAGCTGGGTCTGGATCTTGACCAATGGAGGTGGGGTTGGCTGTGTCTGGGTCTCATGTGATTTTGAGGTGCACATATGTAGGTGGGGACTTGACTCTGGGTCCCGAGGCATGCCCCAGACTCTGATAGGAGAAAGATTTTCATGTACATTTCACTAATTTTCTTTCATCTCTGACACTTCTCTTATAGAGAAAGGGCAAATAGCAATCCTATCTAATAAAAGAATAATATGAAAATTAGGTGTCACTTCATCACAAAGATGGCTGCCCCCATAGCCACAAGATGGCAGCACCCATAGCCACAAGATGGCAGCACCCAGTCCGGCTCAGCCCTGCCACTGAAGTGGTCAGGCCTGTTAGCCAAGAAGGTGGTGGGGGAGGTAGACGGCCCTAGGGGCAAAACAGGTGATCAGAGGGGTTAGGGATCCCCTGCCCAGGCCAGAGGCCTTCATCAGAGGCCTCATGCATGGGCAAGGGTAGAGCTGGTGATTAGAAGGGGCAGGGGCAGAGCCGGTGATCAGAGGGGTATGAGGGTGCCTTACCCAGGTATAAGGCCTGGGCCAGAGGCCTCAGGCCTGGGTAGGGGCAAGGCAGGAGATCACACAGGCCTAGGTTCCATGGAGCCAGTGATCAGAGAGGCAGGGGCAGAGCCTGCGATCACAGTGGTCTGGGAACTGGTGGAGCCAACAAAGCATGGGTCTGGGGGTCCCCTGCCCAGGCCTGCAGCCTTGGACAGAGGCTCAAAGGTAGATCTGGCAATGGCAGGGGCCTGGGGGTTTCCTGCCCAAGCCTGTAGCCTTGGACAGAGGCTACAGTGGGGCGGTGGCAGAGCCAGTGATCTCAGGGCCTGGGAAAGGGTAGAACCAGCGATTGGAGGGGCAGGGGCAGAGCCTTTGATCGCAGGGGTCTGGGCATGGGTGTAGCTGGCAATGCAGGGGTCCAGGGGTTCTCTGCCAGGCCTGTAGCCTTGGCCAGAGGCTGTAGTGGGGCAAGGGCAGAGCTGGTGATGGCAGGGGCAGGATCAAAGATGGTGATTGCAGAGGCCTGGGCTCTGTGAAGCCAGTGATCTGAGGGGCTTGGGGGTCTTCTGCCAAGGCCTGAAGCCTCAGGCAGAGACTGCAGCCCTGGGAAGGGGCAGAGCCTGTGATTGCAGGGGTCTGGGGGTCCCCTATCCAGGCCTGCAGCCTTGGCCAGAGGTTATAGGTCTGGGCAGGGGTGGAACTGGGATTGGAGGGGCAGGAGTGGAGCCAGTGATCAGAGTGAACTACAGAGGAAACACCTTTTCTTACCACTCATTGGATAAGCTCCCTGTATGCCACTGGTAATATTCTTAGTAACTTGGGTAATAAGAATCCCTAAAGGCGATCTAGGGTTTTTCCACCACACTCCTGGAGAAAAAAATGAAGGTCCACTGCTGGAGGGCTAAGACATGTCATATCCTGCACTAGCCGGTTTGGCTCAGTGCATAATGCCTCAGCCTGCTGACTGCAGGGTCTGGTTTCAATTCTGACCAAGGGCATGTGGTTAGGTTGCAGGCTCCTCCCTGGCCAGGGCCCAGGTCAGGGCATATGCAGGAGGCAACCAATCAAAGTGTTCCTCTCACTTTGATGTTTCTCTTTGTTTTCCCCTTCTCTTCCACATTCTCTAAAACTCAGGTGAGGATAAAAAAGAAGAAAGAAAGAAACGTCATATCTATGAAAGAGATATCTTGAAAACGCCTTAAGAAAGTTGTCATTTTTTCATGGTGAAGGGACTGGAATCCATGTTGATGAAAACACCTTGGTGGCTGCGGTGAGTGGCAGTGGCTGCCGCAGTGGGGTGATGAGGCTGGTGGCTTCCCCTGATTAGCCTGGTTGCCTCCCACAAAGGGAGGCCAGACTGCAACTTAGGCCTGCTCCCCAAGGAGAGCAGGGAGTGGGCCTAAGCCATCAGTAAGACACCTCCTGAGGGCTCCCAATATGTGAGAGGGGGAAGGCTGGGCTGAGGACCCCCCCCCAGTGCACGAATTTTATGCACCTGTCCCCTAGTATTAAAATATTTCCTCTAATTAATTCCCTTTTAATGTGCACAAACGCCCTGGGCCACTAGTATGTTATATGTCATAACCAGATTATTGTGTTCCTGATTCTTCCTCACTGTTTCTTCCTCACTGTTGAGCCATTACATCCTGGGTTTCCCCCTTGGGTCACCCAAGAAACTCTCCATGTATCAGCATGGCTAGAATCTGTCATTTTTAAATTTTTAAAAATTTTTTTAATTTTTAAAATTTCTTTATTGATTAAGGTAGTGCATTATGTGTCCTTATCCCCACATTACCCCCACATCCCCCCACTCATGCCCTCACCACCCTGTTGTCTGTGTCCACTGGTTAGGCCTATATGCTTGCATATATGTCCTTTAGTTGATCTATCCCCCTTACCCCCACCCTCCCCTACCTTCCCTCTGAGGTTAGATGGTCTGGAATCTGTGATTTTTGACACCCTTGTTTTGAAGCTCATGTTCTGGTGTTAGGGAAGTTTCCACCTGTTGACCTTTCTGGTGTAATTCCTGTTATAGACTTCTTGTTCAGTTTTTAGAGTCTTTAGGTTGATTAGACAAAGTGATTAAATTTCCCAGATATGTTCACTTACATTTAATGATCTTAGACATTAATTTTAATGCTCTTTAAATGACTTGGCATGATAAGGTGTTAAATGAACTAAATGGATAGAAAACAGTTCAGGGACCTTAAACAGGCTCCCCTCCCCAAACTTGGGTGGGGAGTTTCTAAACCAGAGACCTTCAGGGAAGAAGTCATCAATATATTCTCTATCTCATCTTACTGATAGGAGTCTTCTGGTTACTTGGTTTATGACAGGGTTGTGAATGAGTGATGGCATAATATAAAAGGGCAAACAGATTGCAAAATGTGAAAGCTTCAATTACAGTGAATTCCCTAGGAATTATCCAGAGAGACAGTTCATTTCTGAAGATAAATCTGGTTTAACTATTAAAAACAAAAGCAATTCTTCCAAAGCAAAGGAATTCCATACATAGCTATTTCTATTCATGGCCAACCTCAAAGGAAGCAACAGAGTGTTTAATCTCCAAAAATGGCACAATTTTTTTGACTTGCCTTTCAGAATCTAGTATTTCACAATCAGTTCAAATATCTTGGACTGGTTGTACCTGAAAATCCCATCTCAAGGTGAAAATATCAATTGATCCTTCATATATGGCATAAGGAAAAATTATTTCTAATATCTGTAGTAGCTCTGCTGCCAATAGTTCTCATTAGAGTGTCATCAATAGATATAAAAATGCATGTTAAAAATCAAGATCATTAGAAAAAATATTTGAATTCCAATTTAATGACAGTTGAATAATTTGTCACATATGATCAAGTAATGAGGTCGGTGTGATTCAGCTAATGATATCTTTGCTAATCTGAAAAAAATATTACAATAGAATTCTCAGATAATTATGATAGACTAGCATTCGCTTGATAGGAAAAAATTATTTTCAGAAAAGTTAATAGAGATAAACACTCTTTTAAAATTACAATCTGTTTGATTTTATATAAGCACATTTTAAGGTTCCTAAAGAGTAGATGTCAAATAAAATTACATTTGTTTTTCTATCTTTAAAATATAAAGGCTGTTTTATTTATTTTTCTCCTTTTTATTGAACTTATTGGGGTGACATTGGTTAATAAAATTATATAGGTTTCAGGTGTACAATTCTATAATACATCATCACACTACATTGTGTGTTCACCACCCCGAGTCAAATCCCCTTACATCACCATCTATCTCCCCATAACCCCTCCCTCTCCCGCTTTCAATTGCCACACTGTTGTATGTGTCCATGACATTTTTCTCTTTTTCACTCAATCCCTCCACCCCCACCCCCAGCCAACCTTCCCCCACGGTCACCTGACAGCAGTCAGCACACACTCTATCTATGAGTCTGTCCCTATTTTGCTTGTTAGTTAATTTTGTTCATTAGATCCCACATATAACTGAAATCATACAGTATTTGTCTCTATCTGAATGGTTTATTTCATTTAGTATAATGTTCTCCAGGTCCATTGATGCTGTCCAGAGGGTAAGATTTCCTTCTTTTTTACAGCTGAGTAGTATTCCATTGTGTAAATGTACCACAGCTTTATTATCCACTCATCTACTGATAGACACTTGGGCTGCTTCCAAATTTTGGCTATTGTAAATAATGCTAAAATGAAAATAAGGGTGCATATATTTGGGTTTCTTAAGATAAATTACCAGGAATGGAATCTCTGGGTAATAGGAAGATCCATTTTTATTTTGAGGAAACTCCATATTGTTTTCCACAGTGACAGCACCAATCTTCGTTATCACCAAAAGTGCACTAGGTTTCCCTTTTCCCCACATCCTCACCAAAACTTGTCATTTGTGGATTTATTGTTGATAGCCATTCTGACAGGTGTGAGGTGATAACTTATTGTGGTTTTAATGTGCATTTCTCTGACAATTAGTAACTTTGAACATATTTTCATATGTGTATTGGACTTCTGTATGTCCTCTTTGGAAATGTCTTCTATATACTTTGCCATTTTTTAAATTGGATTGTTTGTTTATTTTGTGTTGAGTGACATAAGTTTTTTTAAAATAAATTTTGAATATTAACCCCTTATCAGATGTATCATAAGTAAATGTGTTCTCCCATTTAGAAGGTTAGTCTCTTTATATCTTTGAAGGTTTCCTTTGCTGTGCAAAAACTTTTTAGTTTGATGTAACCAAACTGTGAGAAATATCAGGACGTTTAATGCCTACATTTTCTTCTAGGATTTTTATAGTTTTGAGTCTAGAATTTAAGTCTTTAATTCATTTTGAGTTATTCTTATGTATGGTATAAGAAGGTGGCCAGCTTTATTTTATTTTTGCATGTATCTGTCCAATATTTTCAGCACCATTTATTGAATAGACTATATTTACCCCATTTTTGTTTTGGCCTCTTTTGTCAAATATAAATAGGCTATAGAGGATTGAGTTTATTTCTTGGATCTCTATTCTATCCCATTGATATATATGTCTGTTTTTTGTGCCAATACCATGCTGATTTTATTACTATGGCCTTAAAGTATAATTTGATATAAGGTAGTGTGATTCCTCCAACTTTGTTGTTCTTCTTTCTCATGATTTCTGTGGCTATTCAGGGTATTTTGCGGTTCTATTTACATTTTTGGAATATTTGTTCTAGTTCTGTGAAATATGCCATTGGTATCTTGATAGGAATAGAGTTCAATCTATACATTGTTTCAAGTGCTATGGTCATTTTAATGATGCTAAACTCTTCCTATCCATAAGCATGGTATATGATTCCAGTTCTTTTTATTTTTTAAATTTATTTCTTCAGTGTCTTCTAATTTTCTGAGTATAGGTCTTTTACATCCTTTGAATCAATTGTGAATACATTTTTTTTTAGTTTCCCTTTCTGATAGTGCATTACAGGTATGTAAAAATGCAACTGATTTCTGAATATTAATTTTGTATGCTGCTATTAATGAATTCACTTTTCAGTTCTTAATGCCCCTAGGTTTTTTGGTAGAGTTCTTATGGTTCTCTATATATAGTATCATGTCATCTGAAAATAATCAGAGCTTTACTTCTTCCTTTTCAACTTGGATGCCTTTTATTTCTTCATCTTTTCTGATTATTGTGGCTAGGACTTTCAGTACTATCCTATATAATGAAAGCTTAATATGCTAAGTGTCTGGTCATCTAGTCATCCTTTCAACCAATCAAAGCATAATAAGCTAATGCTATGCTAAGGCCACTCTACTGCCTGATATGATGTGCACGGCAGGCACATTGACTGATAGGTTAACTTGCTGCTGGATTCTGGCTGATTGGGACTAAGCAAGATGGGTCAGACATGCCCTGGAGCCCTCCTGTGTCCTTGCCCAGCCGTGATCATGCACCAGTGGGGTCCCTTGGCCTGGCCTGAGTCCTCTCACAATCCAGGACCCCTTGGGGTATATTGGAGAGCCAGTTTCAGCCAGAACCCGGAGGCCAGGCCAAGGGACCCCACTGGTACAAGAATTTGTGCACCAGACCTCTAATCTATATCTACTCTAATAAAAGAGTAATATGCAAATTAGTCGTCACTCCAAGACACCTAAGCCATGCTTACCTGCCAAGCAATGCCCCTAGACAATCAGAGCAGCTGTATGCAAATTAACCCAATCAAGATAGCAGCCAGCAGCCAAGAAGCTAGAGCAAACAGGAAGCTTCCATTGCAACTGCCTGCCTAGGCTGGCTGGGCCTCTGCTCACAGCAACAATGTTTCAATTATAGAAGCCACAGAGCTGAAGCAAACGGGAGGCTTCATTACCTGCCTAGGCCTCCACTCAAGGTAACAAAGTTTCAATTATAGAAGATAAATAAGCCCCAGAAACCTGATTCCAGCCAGCCTTGCTGGGACCTTGGGTCAATGGGAGCTGTGGGCAGCCTGAAAATGGCCCTCGGCCCCTCACCCAGGCTGGTCACATCCTCATGGGGTGAGGGTCTCCACTGAGGGGGCTTGGCCAGCCTTCAAACAGCCATCAGCCCCTCACCCAGGCTTGCCAGGCACACCAGCAGGTGGACATTCCCTGAGGAGTCCCAGACTGTGAGAGGGCACAGGCCAGGCTGAGGGACCCGCCCCTAGTGCACAAATTTTTGTGCACCAGGCCCCTATTATATATATAAAAGGCTAAGTGACTGACTGCCCGTCCATCCATCCAACCATCCACCCTACTGACCAGCCAGTACATATGACGCACACTGGCAATTTAAAAATAAACATTGACTGACACATGCATGATACATATAAAGCTCTCACTGGCTCCAGTCGCACAAGTGTATTTTGATCTGTCATCGTCAATTGTGAATTTGGTTGACACTTTTATTATAGAGAAAGGGAAAATAGTGTTATTAAAATATTTCTTCTAACTAATTTCCTCTCAATGTACATGAATCTGTGCACCAGTCCACTAGTGTTGAATAAGAGCGGTAAAAGCAGACATCCCTGTCTTCTTCCTGATCTTAAGATAAACACTTTTAGTTTTTCCCCATTGAGCAAAAAGTTATCTGTGGGCTTGTTATAGATGGCTTTTATTTTCATGAGGTATGTTCTCTCTACTTCTACTTTGCTGAGAGTTTTTATCATAAATGGGTACTAGATTTCATCAAATGCTTTTTCTGCATCTGTTGATATGATCATGTGATTTTTGTATTCCTCATTTTGTTTATGTAGTATATCACATTGATTGATTTGAAAATATTGTACAACTCTTGCATCCCAGGTTTAAATCCCACTTGATCATGGTGTATGATCTTTTTAATGTATTGCTGAAGCCAGTTTGCTAATTTTTTTTGAGGATTTTAGCATCTATGTTCACCCAGGATATTGGCCTACAATTTTCTTTCTTTGTAGAATCTATCTGGTTTTGGTATTAGGATAATGCTGGCTTCATAAAATGAGCGTGGCAAGGGTACCCTCTCTTTAATTTTTTGAAATAGTTTGAGAAGCCTAGGTGTTAGTTCTTCTCTGAATGTTTGGTAAAATTCACCTGTGAAGCCATTCTGTGTAAGACTTTTGTTTGTTGGGAGTATAAAGTTACCAATAATAAAGATGACAAAATAGCAGTTCCTATTCATTGAGAACTTACTAAGTTTCTATAATAAAATATAAATGCATATTTTCTCTTAATTGTCATGACAGCCATTCAAGGTAGGCATTATTTTTTTCCATGTTAGAAGGGGAAAATGAGAAAAATGAAGGAACTCATCTGCAATCACATTGCCAGATTGTCCAGTTTTCACTCTAATATTCCAGGCTGTCATTTCACTTGTGTTCTTTGTCATAGTGTGGCTAAGAAGAGGCCAGCCTTACAATTAAAAACCGTATGTTCACTTCCTTCTTACTGCTATGTGTCTTGCCTTCCATACTGATAGCCTTCCAGAAGTTTCAACCCTTCACGATCTGATTTTTTGGCAAAACTAATCTTCCCTGGAGGGGAAACTAGTGGTTAAAAGGGGAGAAAAATTTGATAATATTCTATTTCTTGACTTGGTTAGAGTTCCATGGGTGTGTTCACTTTGAAAACGCATTGTGTTTTTTTATACATTTCTGCAAATATACTGCATTTTTTATTTAACACTTAAAAATTTTATTGAATTTATTGGGGTGACATTGGTAAATAAAATGATGAGTTTTAGGTGTACAATTCTATAATATAACTTTGTATATTGTATTGTGTGTTTACCACCACAAATCAAGTCTACTTCCAACACCATGTATCCCCCCATTACCTTCTTCTACCTCCACAACCCCTCCTTTCCCTCTGATAATCACCATACTGTTGTCTGTGTCTCTGAGGTTTTTGTCATTGCTTAATCCCTTCACTTTTTCACCCAGAAACCCAACCCCCATCCCATCTGACAGCTGTTCATCTGCTCTATGTATCTATGTTTCTGTTTCTATTTTATTAGTTTATTTTGTTCATTAGATTCCACATATAAGTGAAATCATATGGTACTTCTCTTTCTCTTACCTGGAGAGTATTATGTTATGATTAAATATATACTGTATTTAAAAATATACATATCTACCCTGCTTGCCCCTTATTTATGTCTCCATTGTTTATTCCCACTTTAAATCAATCATTCAGTTTCCTGGTAACTGGCCAGGAAAAAGATCCAATGACAAAGTAGTGAGAGGCTAGATGGAACTATTGGAACAGCATGCTACATGGAGAAGTGATCCACATGTAGATCAATCTGGAACCCTTGTTCTATTGAGCACTGTCCTCTTTAGATGATTGAACAAAATTACTCAGTCATCCTAAAGTGGCACTATCACAAAGTGGTCTTTTGCATTAAATCCAGATGATTGGTTCCCATCTCTAGGTACTGTGGTCATACCTATGAGAAACGCAAATCATAATCTGTCACTGACAGTTACGTGCTCCTGTGGAGAAGGGAGCAGGCTCCATCAAGATGAAGGGCTGTTCCTCACGCTGCATTCATATGAAGAACTTAGAAAAATAATTGCTCTGGTCTCCTTCCTTGCTCCCTTCCTCTGGGAAAGACAGATTTGTGGTGTGTTAAAAGGATAGTATTTGCTTAATGATGCACTTAATGAAAGTCTTTAATCAATAATAATTTGTGGGCTTCTAGTAGGGGAGGCTTGAAAAATACACTAATTTAGTTAGTAACTACTACTAACTAAAGGAGTAATCACTACTCCTTTTCTCATATCACCTCTAAAATTGAGTATATGTTCTCCTCAGTCTAGAATACTACATTAACTTTGCATTCTGCAGTTTAAAATAAATAAATCAGTAGACTTTCTCCCCTTTAAAATATTCAGTTATAATATTTAGAATGCCCTTACAAATTGGACATACCCCAAGAATCTGACCAAACCTCATGTTGGTGAATGTAGCCCCCACTTCCTACAGTGAGTCACTGACCTAGTGTATCTCTGAATAGATAGTGAGAGCCAATTAACATGAAACTTTACAGGCAGATTTGTAGAGTTATTAATACCCTAGTATCTTTTTAAAGATGGAAAAACTGACACCAAGAGAGATGAACTGATTTGTTTAAAGTCATACTTATAAAGGCTGAGTCAGGTTTGGTATATAATAACTTTTGAGCACCAATTTGCTATGTCTGCCTTATTTCATTACTTTGTATTTCAACTTGGGCAGGCCTGAAATATGCCTGGGCTTGATCTTGAAATAAAAAGTCAGTTTTAGTTAGGCAAAATAATTTTGTTGCCCTAAATCTAAAGGAAAGTGTCTCATCTGTGCAGTGTCTAGCACCTAGCACAGAAACTGGCACATATTAATAGTGCAGAAGACATTTGTCAAATAACTAAATGAATAAAAAAGCAATCATGGAAAGCTGCCTAGTTTAATACTTACCTCATGGTGCTCCCATTCTTGGGTGAGCCTTAGTTTTCTAATCAATTCAAGAAAAGCAATGATGTGGTCCTTGTGAGAATCAAACATATAAAAATGATTTGGAAACAGGGAAATACAAATACTATTTAGAAGAGCTCTATGAATTTGTTTGACTAGAAGCACAGAGAACAGAAATAAAGCCCCCCATAAAAACATGGAATTATACACAATCCTTTCTCCACTGTGAGCTACTCTCAAGCATAATCCTAGTGTTCATATTTAATATCATTAGGCATTAGTAAAATGTAAATAAAAACAATAATGAGATACAATTAAAAACCTATTAAATGTCTAAAATAAAAAATATTGACAATATGAAGTGCTGACAAAGGAACAGAAAAACTGGAACTCATACACATTACTAGTGAGTATGGAAAATGGTAGAGCCACTCTGAAAAACAGGCCATTTTTTATTTACAAAGCAAAACATACTTATCATATGATTCAGCAATCACCTTTTCCTAGAAAAAATGAAGTTATGTTCACTCAAAAAACTGCATATGAATGTTTATAGATCTATTAATAATCACCCGACTAATCAACTAGAAATGTAAAGTAGAAACAACTCAAATCTTCTTCAATGGATGATTAAACAAATTGTAGTAAATCCATACATTCATCCAATTGTGGATGAATCTCAAAGGCATTGCTTACTGAGAGAAGCCTGTCTGAAAAGGTTATATACTACATAATTTCATTTATAGGACAAACTTGAAAAGAAAAATCAGTAATGGTAGAGAAGAGATCAGTGATTTCCAGGAGTTAGGGTGTGGGGAGAATGTCATTATAAAGAGGTGGCAGTGGTGGTGGGAGTTAGGGGTAATAGAATTGTTCTGTAACATGATTGTAGTTGATAGTTACTCAAATTTTGCATGTGTTAAAATTAATAAAATTATTACCCCCAAAATTTGATTTTACTTTTTGTTCATTTAAAAAATAAAATAAGTTTCTAAATAAGCAGTGATAACTAGTTCTTACAATCCAACCTATAAAACAATTTAGTGTTATTATGATAAGCTTTGCCGAATATATGACTTTAATTGTTTTTATGTGTTAAGTAAGCAGTTTCCACATTCTTAATTTTTAAAATAAAATAACCGTGACCTTTGGGGCAGTTTTAATAAAATTTGAAAATATTTTGCAAAAATAATAAAAAAAAAAAGTAATTGCATTTGAGGAAGGTTAAGTGACTTGTCCAGGGTCACATGCTCAAGAAAATTTCCCCATCATAAACTGTGACTCCAGATCCCACTTTCCTTCCCAGTGCCCCTAAATACAGCCTTGACAATGTATTATGCTGAACAGCTCTGTTAAAGCACTTTCATGGTAGTGATTGCTCACTGTTCAGAGGAGAAAAAATAATCTCTTAGAGCTAATTTTAGAACAAATTAATAATATCAACAATAATAATCACTAATATGCATTGCTATTTTTAAGACAAGCTATATGTTTACTATAAACCAGACCTAAAATATAAATTTCTCTACTAGTGAAAATCTTAATTAAAATGATGGATTTTAATATACTATTTCTGTATGATATAAATTATTTCTCAGTACCTCCACTTTTTGTTTTTTTTCATTTAATAATTGTTGCTGTGCAGTGTTAAGGAAGAAGTATATTGGTAATTAATAAAGCTTGACCAGACCTAACCAGTTTGGCTCAGTGGATAGAGTGTCGGCCTACAGACTCAAGGGTCCCAGGTTCGATTCCGGTCAAGGGTATGTACCTTGGTTGTGGGCATATCCCCGGTAGGGGGTATGCAAGAGGCAGCTGATCAATGTTACTTTCTCATCAATGTTTCTAACTCTGTCCCTCTCCTTTCTTCTCTGTAAAAAAATCAATAAAATATATTTAAATAAAAAATAAAGCTTGACCAGGTGTTTATACTGCTTCTAAAAGATCAGTAATGTAATTATTTCTTTACTAGAGACCTGGTGCACCAATTCATGCATAGGTGGAATGGGCCCCAGCTTGTGCCCCCAGCCTGGCACCCTGCCTTGGCCTGGCACCGCTCCCTCACCTGCTCCGCCATCCCACCTGCGGGGTGATCTATCAGGACTGGGACCCCTGCCCAGCTCCTTCAGCACCTGAGAGCTGAGCAGTGGCCCTGCCCCCCACCACTGCCACTGGTAGCTGTCTGTGGGGTGATCAGCAGGGTGAGCAGGCCCCCGCCTTGGCCTGGTGCTGCCTGCTCATCTGCTCTACCATCCCGCCATGGTCTCGTTCTCCTGGGGGCCCATTGGGGCCAGCAGACCTCCACTGCTGTCCACTTCCAAAGTCCTGTCGCTGATGCCTGCCATGTTCTGTGCCAACCCCTGGGGGTCAACACATGTCATAGTGAGTGATTGAACTCCTGGTCGAATCTAGGTCAAACTGCCTGAGGGGAGATTTTGCATATTAGGCTTTTATTATATAGAATTATTATACTCTGTAAGAATTTTTTATTTTTAAAGGGAGATATTGACCCCTTTTTGAAAGTATATTTTTATTGATTTCAGAGAAGAAGGGAGAGAGAGAGATAGAAACATCAGTGATGAGAGAAAATCATTGATCAGCTGTCTCCTGAAAGCCCAGCACTGAGGATCAAGCCTGCAACTCAGACTTGTGCCCAGATCGGGAATCCAACCTTGACCTTCTGGTTCATAGGTCAACACTCAACCACTGAGCCACACAGGCTGGGCTGAAGGATTTTTAAATACATGATGATATATTTTCTTTTTTTAATTCTAGCACCTTATAGCTTCTGGCTCCTGATTTAATTTCAAATAATAATTAATGCGATGAAGTATCACTGTACGTAATATTCCTCTTGTTTTAATCCCTTAAGTAACCACCTGTTACATTTTCTATGCAAATGCAGCAGTGGTGCATGTAGTTAAAACAATGGCATTGGGGGAGGCTCTCAGAATGCCTTGAAGTATTTTTGAATTGACATTTTAGTCCTGAAAGCAGAATTTTCCATATGCCTTTCAAGGAAGCAGATGAAAGCTGCATAATTGTTCTATTTTCACGAAGGTGAATAAACCAATGAAACATTGAACATGTCAGACAATAGAAGAAAAAAATAAGTTTGTCTTCCTTGGGAGTGCTAGTGTCTCTGAAAGGATACTAAATGCACACTTAGATACAGAGTACCTGTCATCTCTTTAAAAACCACATACTTAGCCCTAACTGGTTTGGCTCAGTGGGATAGAGTGTCGGCCTGTGGACTGAAAGGTCCCAGGTTCGATTCTGGTCAAGGGCATGTACCTTGGTTGCGGGCACATCCCCAGTGGGGAGTGTGCAGGAGGCAGCTGATCGATGTTTCTCTCTCATCGATGTTTCTAACTCTCTATACCTCTTCCTTCCTCTCTGTAAAACATCAATAAAATATATTTTTAAAAAAAGACATTAAAAACCACACACTGAAGGGGATAAGTGTCTTCTCTGTCCCGACAAGGTATGTGTTTGATTAAGGGAAATAATTCAGTGTTAATAGTGGCCAATCAAAGACAGAGTCAGCTTGTCTAGTATAGATCTGTCAGTCTTGTCTGTTCGCTTATTCAAGTTTCTTTGGCAAACCCACTGGCCTCTATTTGGTATGCTAAGTAGTCTTAAAATTTGCTGACATCTTGAAATGAAGTCAGAGGCTTTGAATGACTCTGTGAAAGTCTATAAGCATTTCCCAATTTACCAATGCATTTTATTCTAAAAGTATGTTTGTAAGTTAGTTGTTAGGAACTTGAGAAGCATTTTTCTCATGTAAACAATGTTTCAAATGATGAGAACGTTCCAAAACCAGTCCACAAAAGCCTATTTAACAGAATATGGCTGGACTATAGGGCCCATAGCACTAGGCAGCTCACTGCCATTAATATCATTGTTTCTATGGAAAAAATGTGTTCCAAGGGCTAACTGTAGATGCCAGGAAAAATTCCCCAGCCATCTCTAGACTCTGGCAGCTGGAGCTTAGATTCCCATGGCCCTCTTTTCTTCAGTCTTTTGAGGTGGAAAGGTGGAAATTAAAGTCCTGGGGAAATCAAAGAAAGGAGCATTGGTGGTCCAGTGGATTGACAGGAAAATTATGTTAGGAATAAGGTGGCCAGATGAGCAAATAAAGATATTGGATGCCTAGTTAAAGTTGACTTTCAGGTAAACAATGAATACTTTTTATAAAAATACTAGGGGCCCAGCGCATGAATTCATGCATCTTGATAGGAACTGTGGGCTGCAAGGCTGCAGTGGGCACAGGGGGATGGGGTGTGTCTTGGCCCATCCTCCACTCCCATGCCGAGCACCTCCTGCCACAGCCCCTGGTCCCCTGTGTGCTGGCAGCCCTGCTCCCACTGCCATGTCTCCCATGGGCTGATGGCACTGGCCCCACTTCCACCCACTGATGGTGCGGAGCAGGAGCAATTGAGGCCAGCACCAGTGGTGGTTGTGAGCAGTGGCTCCAGCGCCAGTTGTTGTTGCAAGTAGGGCCAGCATCAGCAGCAGGTACAAATGGGGCTGTTGCCAGCAGTGGGTGTAAAAGAGGGCTGCTGGCCCTGATCACCCCTCAGGAGCAAGGGAAGGTGGAGAAGCTCTGAAGGGTGAACGGGGTTAGCAGCTGTTGCTAGCACCAACTGATGGTTTGGGCCAGTGCCAGGCACTGGCAGCAGGTGCAAGCGCTGGGCAGGACCATGGTATGTGGGAGCAAAGAATTTTCAGTAACCATCAGAGGCTGGCCCGATGACAACAACTGGTGCCCTCCTTGGTCTGGTGCCCCCACTCACCTGCTCCACCATCCCACCATGGCCAATGCCTGCCATGTTCCATTCTCTGCCACCTGCTATCGATGCCCACCATGTTCCACGCGCGTACCCTGGTGGTCATCATACATCATAGTGACCAGTTGTTCAGTTGTTTAGTTGTTCCTCCATTCAGTCTATTTGCATGTTAGGGTTTTATATATATATAACTAGGGGCCCGGTGCATGAAATTCATGCACTGGGGGGAAGGGGGTTCCTCAGCCCAGCCTGCCCCCTCTCACATATTGGGAGCCCACAGGTGGTGGCCTACTGAGAGCTTCAGCCCGCTTCCTGGCCCGCTCACTTTGATTGGTTGCCTCCTGCATATGTCCTGACCTGGGCCCCGGCCAGAGAGGAGCCTGCAACCTAGGTACATGCCCTTGGTCAGAACTGAACCCACACCCTGCAGTCAGCAGGCTGAGGCATTATACACTGAGCCAAACCGGCTAGGACAGGATATGACATTTCTTAGCCCTCCAGCAGTGGACCTTCATTTTTTTTCTCTCCAGGAGTGTGGTGGAAAAACCCTAGATCTCCTTTAGGGATTCTTATTACCCAAGTTACTAAGAATATTACCAGTGGCATACAGAGAGCTTATCCAATGAGCGGTCAGAAAAGGTGTTTCCTCTGTAGTTCACTCTGATCACCGGCTCTACCCCTGCCCCTCCAATCCCACTTCCATCCCTGCCCAGGCCTGTAACCTCTGGCTGAAGATGCAAACCTGAGTAGGGGACCCCTAAGCCCCTCTGATCGCTGGCTTTACACAGCCCAGGCCTCTGCGATCACTGGCTGTGATCCTTCCCCCTGCCATTGCCAGCTCTGTCCTTGCCATTGACAGCCTCTGGCCAAGCTGCAGGCCTGGGCAGGGGACCCTGAGACCCCTGCTTTGCTGGCTCCACTGGTGCCCAGACCCAAGTTATGAAGACATTCTCCTATATTACTTTCTAAAATATATTTTATTTTTCCATTCACATTTAGCTCTATAACACACTAATTGTCAAAAAGTCACAAGTGTATAACGTGATTTTTGTGTGCAAATGAAAAACAGTCCCAATTTTATTTTTTTTTTGTAATACATGTCCTATGAACTTCACTTATTAGAGTGGAGTTAGAACACCACTTATTAGACAGGTTATCTTTTTTCTAGAACACTACAATGTAAACTTTTAAATAAAATGAGTGTCCATATATGCATGAGACCATTTCTGGGCTTTGTATTTTAATCACGATTTCTCTGTGTTCATGCCACACTGTTTTAATTACTGTAGTTTTATAACAAGTATTGCTATCCAATATAGCAAATCCTCTCATTTTGTTCTTTTCAATGTATATAATCATATCTATGAATTTTCTGTTTTTGTTATTGTTGTTTATATGCCATCCAGTTTATAGTATTTTTAATTATTCAAAGTATTATAAATAGTAGTACATGTGTCTCCTTTTATTCCCCATTGACCTTCCCCCTGCCACATGCCTTCACCCCCCTAGTGTCTGTGTCTATTGGTTATGCTTATATGTATACATACAAGTCCTTTGGTTGATCTCTTACCCCCCAACCCTCCTGTGCCTTCCTGCTGAAGTTTGACAGTTTGTTTGATGCTTCTTTGTCTCTGTATATATTTTTGTTCATCAGTTTATGATGTTCTTTATATTCCACAAATGAGTGAGATTATGTGATATTTATCTTTCTCTGACTGGCTTATTTCACTTAGCATAATTCTTTCCAGTTACATCTATGCTGGTGCAAATGGTAAGAATTCTTTTTTAGAGCAGCATAATATTCCACTGTTTAGATGTACCAGTTTTCTAATCCACTCATCTGATGATGGGCACTTAGGATGTTTCCAAATCTTAACTATTATAAATCGTGCTGATATAAACAGAGGGATGCATATATCTTTTCTGATGAGTGTTTCTGTTTTCTTGGGATATATTCCTAGAAATCGGATTACTGGGTCAAATTGAAGTTCCATTTTTAATTTTTTGAGGAAACTCCATACTGTCTTCCACAGTGGTTTCACCAGTCATGTTCCTCTCCAGCATTGTCATTTGTTGAAGATATCATCTCTCATGAAGATATCTCATTGTCATTTTGACTTGCATTTCTTGTATGATTAGTGACTGTGAGCGTGTTTTTATATGTCTCTTGGCCTTCTATATGACTCTTTCAAAAAGTGTCTATTTAGGTCCTTTGCCCATTTTTTGATTGGATTGTTTATCTTCGTTTTGTTCAGTTGTATGAATTCCCTATAAATGTTGAGGATTAAACCATTATGGAAAATAACATTGGCAAATATGTCCTCCCATGCAGTGAGCTTTCTTATTGTTTTGTTGATAGTTTCTTTTGCTGTGCAGAAGCTTTTTATTTTGATACTAGTGGCCCAGTACATGAAATTCGTGCACATTAAAAGGGGATTAATGAGAGGAAATATTTTAATATTGCAATTTGCCCTTTCTCTATAATAAAACTGTCAGAGAATAAAGAAAATTAGTAAAATGTATATGAAAATCTTCCTCCTGTCAGAGTCTGAGGTGCACCATGGAACCCAGAGTCAAGTCTTCCACCACCCATGTGCACCTCAAAATCGCTCAAGACCCAAACCTGGACAGCCTCCCTTCATTGGGCTAGATCCAGACCCAGCTGGTCCCATCTTGTCAAGCCCTGACAGGTGTGGGGGGTGCAGCATCAGGTCCCCTGGTTTCCAGGGCAGGGGGGCACGGCATGAGGCCCCCCATCAAGCCCTTCTGGGTGGAAGGAGTGGCCTGTGATTCCCCAACCTGGTGATGGGACAGGGTCACAGCCTGGGGTCCCCTGGCCCAGCACCAGGGCAGACGGTACACCTTGAGGGCCCCCGTCAAGTCCCGCTGGGTTGGGGGCACAGCCTCAGGTCCCCTGGCCTGGGCCAGGGAAGGGGTCATGGCCTGAGGTCCCCAGTCTGGCACCAGGGAAGAGGGTGCGGCCTGAGTTCCTCTGGCTTGGTGGCAGGGCAGGGGGAGCAGCCTGAGGTCTCCTGCCAAGCCCTGAGGGTGGAAGGCATGACCTGAGGTCCCCTGTCAAGCCCCATGTAGGAGGTGGGTTGGCATGCAGCCTCAGGTCCCTGCTGATTGCTCCTTAAGGCTCATTATGGGAACTTAGCCTCAGCTGTGGGTGCAAATTGACCAGAGTGATGGTCAATTTGCATATTCCCTCTTTATTATATAGGATAGTCCCATTTGTTTATTTTCTCCTTAATTTCCATTGCGCTAGGAGCTGTATCAGTAAAGATATTGCTATGACAAATGTCTGCTATTTTGCTGCCTATGGCTCCTTCTAGGATTTTTATGGTTGCCCATCTTACATTTATTTATTTATTTATTTATAAATTTTTATTTTTTATTTATTACATACAGTTTTACAAAGATTAGTACATATCTCTTTTTCCCCTGCCCTTCCCCCCTCCTCCCTACACCCCAGTGTTTTGTGTCCATTGGTTATGCTTAAATGCATGCATAAAAGTCCCTTGGCTGATCTGTTACCCCCCCACCAACCCTCCCTGTCCTTGTTGCTGCAATTTGACAGTCTGTTTGATGCTGCTCTGTCTCTGTATCTATTTTTGTTCACCAGCTTATAATGGTTATTATTA
>PVJC01029148.1:0-22095 GCA_004026665.1 Murina feae
CTTGGCAGCACCGAGAAGTGGGAAAGAAAGGCTGCAGGGGACGGGTGAGTGGGAAAGAGTTGGCAGCCTGCTTGGTGGCTTCCCAGGTCCCTTCCGGGGATCAGGGAGCAGGAAAAGGCTGGCCTGACCACGAGGCAGGGTTTTCCCTGCTTTCTGGTGGATGGAGGAAGATGGGCAGTAGGCAAGCTTGGGAGGCAGGTAGCACCCAGCCCTGGTCACAGCTCAAAAAAGAGAACAACATGCAGGGGAGGGTAAAAGTCTGAGAGATCAACATAGAGGGGGTGCCTGCTCCAAGCCTCCACGGTGTGCCTGGGGGCAGGCCCCTGGCAGGTAGACACACACAGGAGGACTGCTCCGAGCCTCAGATGCGGCTGGAGGCAGGTCCCCAGTGGCGACACACACACACACACACACACACACACAAAAGGCACCTGGCAGACTGGGCCATCATAGGACATCCACTGAGGGGTCCCAGACTGTGAGAGGGCACAGGCTGGGCTGAGGGACTCCCTCCACCCCGAGTGCACAAATTTTTATGCACCGGGCCCCTAGTAAAGTAATATTACTAAGTATTAGTGTAGTACACCATACTAATGATGTGAGAGTGACCAGCTAAGGATATAGTTATTAAAGCCTTAAAAGTAAATGTAAACCTGAGACAAACCATAAAGAGCAAGGAGAGAAAACAGGTGAAAGGAGACATTTGGGGAACACTACTATTTAGGGGTCAAACAAAACAAAAGATAGAAAAGGAGACAAAGCTAATGAGCCAGTAGCGAGGACCAGAGAGTTTGAAGATGCCGAGAACAAAGGAACCAATTGATGCAGCAATGTCTTAAAGATGAAGAAGAGAGGGCATTGGTCACGGGAGCCAGAGGGTAAATGCAGAAAGTAACCTCAGCTATAAGGAGAAACACCCCACGTGCATAGAGAACATTTCAGAATGAACGGATTGGGTGTGGCATTTTTTCATTTTCCAGATGGAGATAGTAACAGTGAAGACATTCAACTCATGATCCAGATCTCGTGAGTGCCTTGACGTCATTTCTGAATTTAGTATCTCTTGATCTAGAGACAGATCTATTCCTCCTCCCTAATTCCCCCCACCCTCACCCCATGGCAAATGATCCACCCACACACAAGTAGCCCTCCCTGGTGGAACAGAAACAAGAAACCCCATTAATTCCTACTATTGGAAAGGGGAAGCAGACTCACAGGAGCCTCTGCTTGTGCAATCCTGACCTCTGTGCAGGCGAGCTGCCCTGGGGTAGGTCTCACTTCTGTTTCTAGGAGATAATTTCCCAGGCACCTGGCTCTCCCTGGCAGAAGGTTTTCTTTAACTTATCCTCCCTGGCTGTAAGTGAAGATGGCATTACAGACTGTATCCTCCTTGGGTGAGAAGCTACTGTCTTAAGCTACTACCAGTGGATAGCCATAGTCCCTTTCAGTCCCAGGCTCTTTAACTTGCTCAAAAATTAATTTGGGTTTTGCTTATTTGATTCCCAGTTAGTTCCTTGTGCTAACAGACATGCCCATAATTTTTTTATTATTAAAAATTTTATATCCCCTGCTTTTTTACTCTTTGTTGAAAACACACAGATTTTAAGTATACTGCTCACTACATTTCATATGTCTCCCACGTGTCTACCTATATTGAGGTATAGGACTTTTCTAGGACATAATCAACTCCTTCATGCCCCCTAGTAAAGTGGCCGCTTTTCAGACCTCTATCACTATAGGTAAGTTTTGCCTGTTTTTGAACTTTATATGAATGGAATCACACAGTATTTACTCTTTTGTTTGTGGCTTCTTTTGTCCAACATTGTGACTGTGAGAATCACCTCTGGTATTGCATGTAGCAGCAGGGTTTTTTTCTTTCTCTCCAATGCTGTTTGGTATTCTATTGCAAGAACATGCCACAACTTATTAATCTACTTAGCTTTTGGTGCACTTTTTAGTTGCTTCCACGTTTAGGCTATTGTGAATAACAGTACTATGATTATTCTTGCACATGTTGTTTTGGTGGCCACAGCACTCTTTCATCTGGGCATATACACAGGAGTAGAATTTCTAGGTCATAGGGCTAATATAGGGTTATATATGTATGCCCTGTGTAGAGTTTTACTAATCTTTTCCAGAGTTGGATATCACTTCTTTTCATAGTCTATAAGAGGAAAATTATTCTACTCTAAAGCTCTAGGAGGTTGCAAGCTCACTACCCCTTACAAGTTTTGCCCCATTTTCCAATGTTGTTCACAGGAGTGGATGAAGAGTCTTTTTGACCACAGCCCTTGTTGGCATGAGCTAATTCAAATCCTTATGTGCCCCCTCCGTGCAGGGGATGGGAAGGCAGAGTCTCCTTAGGGTTCCATGAGATGCATTGGCCCCCTGGTCCTTTTATATAGGGTATTGCTTGAGCTGCACCTCCTCAAGGGTCATCATCTACCTCTTGGACTGGTGTCTTCCCTCGGCCCTTGAAGGATCACCAGCTCTCCTTGCACACCCTAGACATCATCCGTGAGAGCCTGGAGTCACTCTCCTAGCTGAACAATGGTTCTAGAACTCCCCTAAGAATACTGTTTACAGGTCTGTGCCCCATTGTTCAGAGACCCCTTGGAGATAACAAAGATGTCCTCTCATCTTTGGAGCTTGTTTCTTATTGGGCTTTAGAGGAACCAGCAGCAGCGACTTTGTGCCCACGCAACAACTAAAGCTTCATTCACCTCGTCCTCCTCATCTTTCTAGTATTTCATTCCCTGAGGAAATACCGACTAGAGTGACTGTCAGAGCACCCCATCCACCCTTTGGTTCATTTTCATTAAGCACTGGGTTGATTGAATTTAGCTCCAAGGTCTAAGAGTCTGAGAAATCCTGGCTGGCATTCTGGCTTTCAGGCCTGTGTAGAGGGTATGGGAGCCCTAGGTAGGGAACAGGATGAGGGGAAGGAGCAGGCTGTGCTTATCTGCCCAGTGACCTCTATTGAATAGCTCACTTGGGTCTCAAAAAAAAATGTTGCTTCAGTTTTGTGTAATATGATTGGGCTGATCTGACTTACATGCAGAAAGAGTGTATAAATGTGTTCAAGGAAATTTTTAGGAGTGACCTTAAAGGCAGCCTGGTTGAGGGACAGATCAGAAACCAGAATCTTGATGCTATGAAGCCAGACTAAGTTTATTTCTTCTACTTACTATCCTTTTATTTCTGCTGGATATTTCCTATTAAAAATTTTTTTAAAAATATATTTTATTGACTTTTTTACAGAGAGGAAGGGAGAGGGATAGAGAGTTAGAAACATCGATGAGAGAGAAACTATCGATCAGCTGCCACCTGCACACTCCCTACTGGGGATGTGCCCACAACCAAGGCACATGCCCTTGACCAGAATTGAACCCGGCACCCTTCAGTCCACAGGCCGATGCTCCATCCACTGAGCCAAACTGGTTAGGGCATCTTTCCTACTAAAATTTTAAAACAAATCAACTATAGAATTTTTTGTTTTATTCAGTGTCTTTTACCTCAATGTCCTGGGTCTCACCAGATTCTGAGTATAAACATTAGCATTGAATACTACATTTTGTTAGTTCCTAGCACCCACCTGCTGACAGAGACAACTCAATTCTTGGACAAGTTTTTCTCACCATGTGTTTCTGGAGGTTCCCAAGAATTTTCACATGGACTTCTCAGGTTTCCTAGTGGACGTCTGCTAACTAGCATCATTTTAGGCAAACCTGTCACTTCCTTGCTCAGCTGTCAGCTTTCCATGAAAACACTGCTCACCCTCCAGTCTGGTGGGTAGCCAGGACCCACTGTGATGTAGCTTTGCTCCATAACCCTGCAGGGTGCTGCTATCTTCAGTGATGAAATGGGAGGACACGCCTTGCCCCACCTTTGTAAGAACGTGGGCTCTTAGGCCTCAAAGCAGCACTGCTTGTACTCAGGATTTCAGTCTTCCCTGAACACAATGCCTCAGCTTCTGGTCTCACAATCCTGTTCCTACTGGTAAATCTAAGAGAAAAGGTGTGTGCCACAGTATTTCCCTCCATTATGTTCATCTGTCCCCTCCTCCTCTGTATCTTTCCTTTCTCCTGAACACGTTTGCACCAATATTTCTGCCCTCTCTTTTATCCAGAAACAGCTCCCAGATGTCTTTGTTTATAAACATATGTTCTCAGGTGGTTGCCAACCCAGTTTCATGTACAGAGAACCTTAGAATCCCATCTAGACAGCTAGGATGCTCTGATAATTTATTTCTTCCAACTGCTGAGTAGCCCAAAGTCTATGCTCACAAGACTTCTAGTTCTAGAAAAGTGTGAAGGTTAATTAAGGAAAATGTTGGTCTCTTTGTTCCTCCAGACACCAATCAGTTGCAAGAGGAAGTTCGTGTTTATGTTTCTAGTGCTCTTATCTCTGTAATGTGCATTTCAACAGTGTCTCGATCTAAAGGATTGAGAGCCAGAGTGTCTAGATTCTTATCTTGCCCTCCCTCCATAAATAAAGGAAGCTAGATCATTTATTGAACAACCAGTTCAGCATCCCTAGAAGCAAGCTTGCTACCTGAGCATTTTTAAAGTTGCTTTTCATCTGCAAACTCTTTCTAGTAGGGTCAGCGAGTGCCAGGTAAAGTCATAACCTGGTCGGGAAAACCTGCCAGTTTGGCTTCATTTGATTGTCATTTCTAATTGTGAAGTAAAAGAAAAAAGAAAAAGATTTTAGACGAAGGAATAAGCATAATTCCAGGAATAAAGGAAAACTGAAAATAGGTTGATTCTACGAAAATGAGCTATGTATGGGCTCAGAAGATAACATTGATTGATTCTGGGGAGATTATGTTAGAGTTAGCACAATTCAGTGAAGAGACCTAGGCCTTTGATCTTGTTTTAGCATGGAGTTGTGTGGTTGGGGACAGTATCTTACTTTCAGCATCTGTTTCCTCATTTGACAAATGTTTCTAATAGCAGTTGGGCCCAATATGCGAAGTGTTTGAGGTTTAACTGTGTATGTGCTGCATCATGCATCCCTTGTGTGAGGGTGGAGAAGAGGAGAAAATGGAGGGTGCAGAAAGGAGACCGTATGCTTTCTGTATGGCTGATAGGAGGACAGAAGGGAATTTAAAAATTCTTGCAATTTTAGGGAAGGGAAGAAGAGGGCAGAAAGATCCAGTTAGGGGAAAGTTTGTTGTGATGTTTTATGCCTTATTAATGAGAGAAGCTGGGCAGTGCCTCTCTTTATGAGTCAAACTGTGATGACCCCGATGTACTGCTGGCTCCTCAAGAGCAAGAACCACAGTGTTGTCACTTCTGTCATCCCAGCACATCGAGACCAGGTGGGGAGACAGAGCAGTTTCCAGTAAATGCCTGTTGAATGGTGAATAAGTGGAATGATGAATGAGTGGATTCTGGGTGTAACTAACCACATGAGTATACAAAGCACTCTCCAGATAAAAGCATGTTGCATGAATGAATAAGTGAATGCACAATCTGATGAATGTGCAATCAGGTTAATTTGCGGACTGTGAAATATACAAATAGGTGGGTACAAAGCAGGTAAAGCACAAACCCCAGCGAAACAGCAGGTAGAGCATTTTTAATCCTTGTTGCTGCTGCTGTTCTGAGGGATGGTTTTAGGAATTTGTTCATATGATAGAGGAAGTGACTCTGTCAACATAGTTTGAGGACTTCCAAGTAAGAAAGGAATCTCTTTTGAACTTTCTTTCTAAACATTTATCTTCCAAAAATTAGGGTGATTTGTAAAACTCCCAATTTTGTGTGTGATTTGCAAAATTAGGATTGTAAAATAGCAGCAGACACTGTAAAATTGGGTGAATTTGTAGATGGGCTCAGAGCTGTGCTAAGAAAGTATTAAAAAGTCTGATCTTGAGACATTTGCCCAAAATTTAGACTTTAAAGAACTGTAAACCCACTAGGGCCTCCTTCATACATTGTCAGTGCTCTGTTACATTAGTTGCATGAATGAGTGAGTCAAGAAAAGTTGGATCAGAACTTTAGAATCCTCTTTTTTCCCTGTTTAGCTACAAAACATGAATTCCTAGAGAAACTGGAAAAATAGTAGGTTGGATAGATGAAAGACTGTGATACTTAAACAGCTCCATTCACAGATATTTTAAGACTTGGGATGGGAGAATGAGATTACTTGCAGGCCTATATTTTTCATTTAGGAATGAAGAAGCACTTTAGCCAGTATAGAAAACAGCAAAGATAAGCAGGATATAGATATAACTCAGGAAATCATTTGAATAAGAATGTATGGTCATGAGGTATGATTTAAGGGGCAAAGGATGACAACAGTTGAATTTCTTGGGTCACATCTGGGGGAGGATATTTTTATACAAATTGACAAGAGTTTGTCCTACTGCTGTACTATGAATGGACTGACTTTGGAAAGTCATTCAAGACTTCAAGCCTCGCTCTAGCAAGTGTTGGGCTGCTATAACAAAAATACTATAGACTAGGTTGGCTTAAAAAACATTTATTTCACACAGTTCTGGAGTCTGGGTAGTTTAAGATCAAGTCCGTAGCAGAGTATCTGATGAGGGCCCATTTTCTAGTTTTCTAGTGGTCTTTTTGCTGTGTCATCACATGACAATAAGAGGCCCAGAGTTCTCTGGAGTTCCCTTATAAGAGTACTAATCCTACTCATAAGGACTTCACCCTTATGGCCTAATTACATGCTTAGAGACCTCACTTCCAAATACCATCACATTGGGGATTAGAATTTATTGTTGAAGGGGAGGATGCATGTAAAATTTGGTAGGTAAAAACTTCCTCACCTGAACCTGCACATGCATGCAGAGGTATGGGCACTCATGCACATATATTCACATGCATACACACAGAGATACAGACCAATAGAAGTATAATGCGAGATGAAGCAGGAGTAGTAGTTCGGGATCAGGTGATGAATGCCCATCTAGTTTGGATTTTATCCTTCAGACTGTGAGGATTCACTAAAGAATTTTAAGCAGGGCAACAAATCTGATGTACATTTTAGGAAGATTTCCCTTTCTAAATGCAGTGTAGAAGATGATTTAGAACTCATGGCACTAGAAGATGCTACTATATTAGCCCAAGCCTCTCCTTATTGCCTGACTCTTAGCTCTTTAATTTATAAGACACTCTGCCAACCTCTGTGTTCTGCCTTCCATATACTGGTTACTCATCAACATTTCAAAACCGTAGACAAGAAAGCAAGCTGGATCTGCACAGTGGAGGTAAATAAGATGTCTGGAACCATCCAAGAAGGAGGAGAAAAGGAAGACCAAGAAAGGGCAGGGGGGATAATAAGGAGGTTGGCTTTTACTTGGGACATCAAGAGATGGGAGGGGATAAACATAAAGTTGCTTGGGAAAAGCAAATGCAAGTTGGAGTAGGCACATATGACACCAAAAGAGTAAGATGAGAGAGATACACAGTGCAGACTATGTGGTGGAGAGAAGAGACACTTGATGTAAATTTAGGTGCTGTAATCAAGCCGAATATAAAGGGGAATCTCATTTTTCATGAAGGAGGAAGGGGAGCTGTGCCAAGGTGAGGTTCCTCTTGCCTAAAATCTGAGTTGGAAAATGTCGTTCATGAAAAATAAGAGGTTTGTGAATGTATGTCTCCCTCAAAAGATACGTAAAGTGGAAACATTATTTAAGAGCAAAACACCTTTCTGCAATGTAAGAATGAAAGTTTTTAGGGAAGAATTTATATTACATCTTGAGAAAAACTGGTGACACTCAAAGCAACCCATATCTGATAGATGAAGCCAGCTACTTAGAATAAATTGGCCAGAATGTGGGATTGAAGCACAACATTCAAATGGAATTTATAATATGGACATAAAATGAGAAACTTGATGCAACCCACAAGAGTTATGTGCCACAGCAACTGATAGATGTGATCGTAACGTCAATAAAATACCTTTGAAATTTAGCTACAGCAAAACTGAATTCCCCCCCACCCCACCCCCTAAAAAGCTAAGGTAATTTGTCAGGTAAAAATTTGAAGCCACTAGAGTTCTTGTGATAATAACGAAGACAACGGGATAATCAGCTTATGAAATAAAAGTAGACAATCCTGATGACACTGAGAAAAAGCTAGAAAATTTTATTGGGACTGTCTCATGGGTAAGAAAATTGGTTAAAAATGGGAAATGTGAAAATGAAACTAAAGCACCAAACATCAAGAAAGAAAATATTTAACCGACATGGTAGCTCAGGACAGGAACTGCACAATCAGGTTTTTGAAGAATGTAAGCATTCTAGGGCTTATGGATTCTTTTTTGTGTTTTACAAAGTTTTTGGAGATCTGTATGGGAAAAACCTTTGGCAAATAGGATGAATGAGAAATAAAAAATGAGAGTCAAAGACTAAGAAAGATATTAGATACTGGGGGGCACCACCTTACTGAAAATTTATTACAGTAGATTTTACCTGCAGGACTATCTGTAGTGATGGGCTGGATTAACCAAGGGCATGTTACAAGGTGTTGTAATACAGCATATTTGGTGAGAAAAACATGAATTGAAGGAAAAACAGAACATTTTAAAGCAAAAGATAAATGGAACACATGTTATATTTGAATTAATATGCTTTTGTTTGATACAACAAACCATGATTATTTTCCTTTATGTCCATGCAAAAATTTATGACACTAATAAGATGAGTTGAAAGGTCTTTACATTACCCTCAGCTTCTGTGGCCACACCATGAAACCATTTAAAAAACCACTGATTAGAAATGGTAGGAAATGAAAACATGAAGGCAATGAAAAATGGTAGCCAGTACACGCCTTTATTCTATGCATGGTCTGTTAATGATCTCTCCATTAATGGGATTCACCAGGGAAGCAGAATGAGCAGGAGACATATATCAAGAAATTTATTTTAAGGAATTGGTTGAACAATTGTGGGCCTGGTTAGGAATCCACAGGGCAAGGAAAGGAAGGCTAGAACTTTGAGTTAGGATTAACTGTGTACCACAGCTGGAGTTTCTTCTGAGAAGCCTTGGTTTGCTCTGATTGACTCATACACAGATCTCCCTTAATGTCAACTGACTATGGACCTGAGTCATATTTACAAAGTATCTTGACAATAATAGCCAGATTAGTGTCTGATTGAATGACTGGGATTGTAGCCTAGGCAAGAGACTATCAAACTCTCCTAAGAAAATGTGGTAAGCATGAGGTGTTAAATGAAAGGGATATAATTGTAGAAACTAAGTCAAAGAGTCTGCTGGTCACTTATTCTGACAGTAAAAAAAGGGGAGAATGCATTTAAAATATATGACTGGAATATAAGAAATGCTGGATGGAGCTAAGTCACTAATTCACTCAATCATTCACTTAATCTCTCACTTCTCATTCATCAAACATTTGTTTCTAGCTGCTTATGAGACTTTGCGGTTACAAGATACAGCCTCTTTCATTAAGTAGCTCCGAGCCTGGTGTGAGAGGTAAGGAAGTAAACAGACATTTAAAAAATGCGTGTTTTGGAATACAATGTGATAGATGTGTGTATATATGCTGTGGGGTCATCAAAGAAAAGCAGTGAGGATGGTAGACAAATTGAAATGAAGTTATATTGATGACGTAGAAATGGGTGACAGGCCAATGAGGATCCCAGGCATAAATGTGAAGAGGATGAATCAAGGAAGTGGAAATAAAAATAGAGGAATTTAAAAAGTTACACGGGAGGGTAACATTTCTTATGCTAATTATGCTCTTACATATTCATGACATGTGGCTCTCCCCAAGAGTAGGTGTGATCCCACCAGCAATAATGAAGATCTTTTTATGGCCCATGGAAAAGTAGCACAATCTCAGAGGGCAGCTGTGCATCTGCTAGGCTGGAGGGAAAGGAACATGCTGTATAGAATTTTTTCACACTTCAAGGTTAATGAATTTCAATTTTAAGAAGCCAGCAGATAAGAATGATGGTTGAGTGTCTGGGTAGCTGAAATACCAGATGCCCATGTCAGCTCAGAGGCTCCACTGGAAAGAAATAATTTTTATAGTGAATATATCTGTCCCCAAAGGCAGCAGGTTATATCTTCCTTTTAGCCCCTGCCTTCCAAAATAGATCCCCACTGTATTAACTTGGATTCTTGTTGGCAAGTAACAGGAATCAATTGAAACAGGCTGAACAAAAAATGATTACCTGTAAGAATGCAGGAATAGATAATAGAACCAGTGAGGGAAGATAGCCTTGATACTATTGTAAAAATCTGGTTATTAATTAACAAGGAGGGAGTAAAGGAAAGGCCAGATAATAAATGCATGCCATTTGTGCCAGGACGCTGCAGTTTAACACTCTCCAGGTCTTCCCCTTCCCTGCTCCCGCACGGATCGTGGGCGAAGGGACTGCACAGAGGCAGTTTAGACGCATACCCAGTATAAGGTCTGGGTGACGTGTGAAAGAACTTGCCTGTTAGTCATACCTGGGAACAGGGTAGTGGCCCCTGCAAAGGTGTGAAACCTGAAGCACATAATCTCCTGAACAAAGGAGCTCCTCCACTTCTCTGTTGGCCCCTCTTGGGAGCTGGGCTCCTGGCTTTCTTGTTGCAGGGCACACTCCCCTGCATTTGCCCACATGGCCCACAGCCATGTGGACACCAAATAATAGTGTAATGGACTGTGACCAGTTTAATGCTGCATCGGACCCAGCTTCACCATCGAACAGAAACTTTGGATGCTGCCTTTGCTTCTAGCTCTACTGGATCCCTAGTTGCACATTTTTCAGAACTGGTTTAAGGGAAATAGGACTTTTAAAACCAAAGAATATTATTTCATGCGAATACACCATTCTGCCACATCTCATTCTCCTATTCGAGTCTTAGAAAATTCTTTTTCTCAAGAAATCATTAAGAGCCCCACTCCCACCAGCATTAGAGAAACTCCACCGGTGAAATTCTCTCATAATAGCCTGATCTCAGAAATGGGCTGGGCCTGGGATTTTCATCCTGTTCCTCCTTCTCTATTTTCTGCTCATTAGCTTCATTTTTTGGTCTCCAATCTACATGGTGGAATGTCTGCTCCAAAGTTAACAACTGTAGCTGCAGCCACATACAGAGGGACTTTACCAGTTCCAAATCTGATTGGCTGGGTTTGGATCAGGGGCTGGGAGGAGAGAGACTGAAGTGTGCAGTGGGGGAGAAGGATCATTGCTAGTTAGATCTCTCCAGGGAGAAATCTGAGAGAAAGGAGAGGGGGAGCACGTCACACATTTTTAGATCTACCTGTGAAGTTCTTAATTCCTATTCTTTTTTTATCCTGATGAGTGAGTATGCGGTAATAGGTGCACCTTCATAGCGAAATCTTTAGGAAGCAGAAGCCAATGTGTTTCATTTGCTTTTCTATTTTAGTAAAAGCATAAATACTCACTGAACTAAACAGCTACCTTTCCTTTTTTTTCCACTTCGATCCACCTACACCTGGAATTAAAAAGCAAAACCCAATAGTTCATTATGTTTTCACTTAACTCCTCCTATCTGCTTAGCATTGTGGAGCTCAATATGAAGGATACAGAGGAACCAGAAGACCTGAGATTTATTTAAAATAAATAAATAAATAATTACCTACTGGAAGAATTAAAGAAAAGATTGAGAAAGAAGCTGTATTATATCAGATTAATATTCTAATAGACATATTAAGAGAATATATCACAAAGTACTAGAGTATTCTTCTCCCTGGGCCTCCTGTGTACCTGCTGAGTCAGTCTTCCAGGCACAGCCAGAAGAGAAGGTTCCACTGTGCACCCCTCCTCCTGTCCCAGAGAGAGAGAGAGAGAGAGAGAGAGAGAGAGAGAGAGAGAGAGAGAGAGACTAGTGAGAAACCCTGAGAAACGCCTGGTTGTAGAGAGGTTGTGATCATAAATATGGAATTGTTTTTGAACCTCACTAGTGGTTTTTTAAATAAAATTTATTAGACTTCTCTCTCCATTATGCTATACTGCCTCTCCATAGATCTAGAAGTGATGGCAATTATTCTATTTTTCTGAGCTTCAGTCCTTGTAATAGTCTTATAATGATAATATATTTTACATGGTAATGCCCTAATAAGGATACTACTACATATAAGATTAGGTGAATTGTATTTGACAAATTTAGTTTTAAAAAGCCAACAGGAAAAACCACATCCCAATGGGATTAAATGTTGACTTAGGTCCTCAGAGCAAGAAATTACTAGAAGTTTAATT
Source organism: Murina feae (assembly GCA_004026665.1). Taxonomy (NCBI): domain Eukaryota; kingdom Metazoa; phylum Chordata; class Mammalia; order Chiroptera; family Vespertilionidae; genus Murina; species Murina feae. Next base: position 12,196 of record PVJC01029148.1, read on the forward strand.
TTGCTTTTATAACTGTTCTGCTCCTACTCCCAGAGGGCTTTGGAGCTGCTCTCAGAACCAGTACCCAGAGTCTCCGAAGCACCTATGGGCTCCTGAGTGAATGACAATGAACTCCCAAGTGAGTTTTTTTGAGATTCTATAATCTCTTAATGATTCTTATAAAGATCATGTAAGCAGATAAAGTTTAAGTGGATTAGTATAGAGGATTATGGGGGAAGATGATCAATAGATTTAAAAATAATTTAGTGACCCCTGGCCATGGATCATTTTCTCCTTCTTTTATAAATAGCTCAACAGAACAACATCTCTATTAGTTTTTGTTTTTGTTTTTACAGGAAGAGGCTGTGTAAGTTTTCTGTAGTGTTGGGAGCTTGGTGTTATAAAAAAGTTATCTCAAGAAGCGCCCTCAAATTCTTAAAGCTAAACTTGAAATTTGAAAACAAAACTCTCATAAAATGCTTTTAGAGAGGTGGAATGAAGTCTTCCTCAGAAATAGTTCTGGAAAGGGAGAAGGCTGTGATTGCGGTCGCTTCCTAAAGCTATGAAGGAAGCAATTTCTGTTGTAAGGACTCACTGGAAAAATAGCCACAATCTATATATATATAACCCTACAATGCAAATAGACCGAATGGCGGAACAAGCGAACAACAGAACAGCCAGTCTCTATGATGTGCGCTGACCACTGGGGGGTACGTGTGGAACATGGCAGGTGTTGGCAGCAGGCAGCAGAATGCAGAACATGGTGGCCATTGGCCATGGAAGGATGGTAGAGCAAGTGAGCAGGGGCGCCAGACCAAAGTGGGGCGCTGTCATCGGGGTGAACCTCTGGGGTTACTGAAAATTCTTTGCTGCCGCACACTGCGGTTCCACCAGCCACTCACACCTGCTGCCAGTGCTGGCCCTGCTCACACACACTGCCAGTGCCAGAGCCACCACTCACACCCACTGCTGGTGCCCAATGCTGGTCCCACTCGCTCAGTGCTGGCAGTGGTGTGAGCAGTGGCTGCCAGCCCTGATTACCCCTGAGGGCTTCTCCACCTCCCCTTGCTCCTGAGGGGCGATTGGGGCAGCAGATGCTGCTCACACCCACTGACAGCACTGGCCCCGCTTGCACCCACTGCTGGCTCTGGCCCCAATTGCTCTGTGCTGTCAGCGGGTACGACAGGGCCAACCAGCGCCATTAGCTTGTGGGAGCAGGGGCAGTGGGAGCTGGGCTGCCAACAGGGGACTGAGGGCCATGGCAGGAGGGGCCAGGTGGGGTGTGGAGGGTGGGCTGAGACCTGCCCCTGTGCCCACTGCAGCCTCATGGGCCACAGGTCCTTTCAAGGTACACAAATTTGTGCACTGGGCCCCTAGTTTCATTATAATAAAGTAAATATAAACTGTAAATGTAATCATAATAGGAAACAGTTATTTTCCCTCTTGTCTACAGTTGTACCTACTGTAGTACATAGAATATTCTGTCTGAGGTTACAATGGTGAATTTGATGTGTCCACTTGGTTGGGTCACAGTACCCAGATATGTGGTCTGCCATGATTCTGGCTGTCTCTGTGAGAGTGTTTCTGAATTAGATTAACATTTTAATTGGTGGACTTTGAGTAAAGCACATTGCCCTCCACAATGTGGGCGGGCCTCATCCAGTCATTTGGAAGCCTGAATAGAACAAAGACTGACCCTTCCCAAGGAAGAGGGAATTCTGACAACAGATGGCTTTGAAAGCGATCTACAACATTGGCTCTTCTCTGAGTCACTAGGCTCTGCTCCCACCTCCCCCCTGAAAGGAAGGTTTTGGAATGATCAGCTTTCATAATTGCATAAGCCCATTTCTTAGAATCAACCAGCCCCCCCCCTCTCACACACACACACACACACACACACACACACACACACACACACACTCCTAGTGGTTCTATTTCTTTGGAGAACCCAGCCTAACACAGAGGTTGAATTTTATTATTTAAGGAGGGAGGGAGCAGGGGCTCTCTTTAGGAGTAGCTCCCCTTAAGAATTTATTTAAATGGTATAGACTCTATTACTCCTTTTAAAACACTGCCTCTTGAATGTATAAGTTTATAAATCATTTAGAAGGTGCTTTCTTTAAGCAAGCACTTAATGAATTGGAACAAAACTGCAATAAGAAGTAGATTATGTGGGATGCGTTTTAGCAAGTATTAGATAGTGAACTCATGGAGGACAAGGTCGTTTGCGTTATATCCTGTTCAATCTCTGGTCTAATGTATTGAAATGGCTGATATTTGACTAGGTCTGACCTATAAAAAAAGCAATTACATATGATTCAATATAATAGAAGTACATTTTTATACAATAAAGGCCAGAAAATAATATTTCTAGATTCTTTCCCATGTAAGTAATTTCCTTGATTTAGAATCAGGCCAGTAAGCTAAGTATAAGATGGAGGCAATCAAATGCTTTATGTGAAGAGTACACAACTTATACAGGGTGATTGGTTCTTTTTGTTGTTGTTGTTTAAATACATTTTTATTGGTTTCAGAGAGGAAGTGAGAGGGAGAGAGAGATGGAAATATCAATAATGAAAGAGAATCATTGATCTGTTGCCTCCTGCACACCTCCTACTGGAGACTGGGCCTACAACTGGGGCATGTGTCCTTGACCGGTATCGAACCTGGGACCCTTCAGTCTGCAGGCCTACACTCTGTCCACTGAGCCAAACCAGCTGTGGCTGATTGGTTCTTTTCCGTACTTTTCATCAAACCTTGAAATTTCGGGGGTTTTTTTTGAGTACACTGAAACACCTCTGAAATCATGGGCACAGTCTGCTTCCTACCTTAATGTAGCTTCTCACCTAAGGTACCATTCCATGCAAGTGGACTGGCTGTGTGCCAGGTGTCCATGTTGATGTTTTGAAGTGCCTGTGGGTGTTCTGTGTGTCACTTAGATGGTATTGCTAAATGTGCACAAGAATAATTGATGTTGCCCTTGTCAGTTTAGAAAGCTGGTTCCCCTTTCATATTCACACAAACTTCATAGTGTGCATTGTCTTCTCCATATTTATAATGGAGAAGGTGCAGCTGAGACAGCTAAGCTCACCTGTTGAGGTTACATAACTTAATGGAAGGTGCTGGAGTGAGAAATCACTCTGGGCACGATTGCTTTTCCACCTAGAGATTGATATCCAGCTTTCCTGCAACTTGCTTTTCTCCTTCTGATTTACTTGTGCCCATTTTGGGGATTAGATTGCCGCTGGACCATGAGCTGCTTATGTAGGAGAATTTTGTGAACATTTTCAAGGCTGTGTTTCCAAGGAAAGTCTCAGCAGTTCCCTGCTGCATTTTGGCGGCTGGCCTCGGATGTCTCTGGGCTTATTCTTATTCCAAAATACAGTGCTGACTTTGCAAACTTACTGTAAAGCATGTGCACTTTGAAAGCATAGCCATCTGCATGCAGCCAAGCTGGAAATGAGCTGGCTGTTTGCGACACAGCCTCACTTGCCTAGTGCATTCAAGGAAAAGATGACATTGGAATACCCAGGGAGCTGTTGTATAATGAGCTGCATTCAGGAGCTGTGGAAACTGGGGAAGAAACTCTTGTGAGGGATTTCTTAAGGCCCTGTATCAAGAAGAACAGGGAGAGGAAGAGGAGTAGGAAAATGTGGCCATAGACTAGTCTGGCTACTAAGGACTGTGATTGGAAGAGTTCTTTACCAACTAAGGTGTGGATGGATAGTTTCAGAGAATGTGTCCTGGAGTACAAGGGCTGAGCCTAACTCTGCTTCCTTTCTGCCCAGGGACAGTGCCTAGAGCCCAGACACACAGATTAGAAGAAAAATGGTCAAAATCAGCAGAGTGTTATGTGTGGTCACAGAATAATACTGACTCTCTATTTAAGGACAATGATCTACTTCTTTCTTTCAATATGTTTTAGCATCCTTGCTTTTATCTTTTATTATTTACTAGTAGATTTAAAAAACAATTGCGGTTTTCTTTGGCAATTGGTTTCCCTAAATCTGTTGTCGGTACTATGTAAACTCATGGTGGAGTTTGTGAACATTCCTTTAAATTTAGTTCACAGTATCCCTAATAATAGATTTTCTTTCTTGTGAATTTATTTTGCAGGCTTTTTCCTAGACACTTACAGTTGCTTCATTCATTCTGGCTCACAGCCACAGGGACAATTCTGGCACAAAACAAACATTAGCAGACTAGAATATAAGATCAATCTCTTATCTTACTAATTACCATCCATTCCCACTGACGAAATGTTCAGGTCTTACAAAAAACAAACAATTCACCCAAAAAGCAGAGGCAATGTATGCGTGTCATTTCACCTGGATGCCTGGCTCCGTCAGGGAATTTTCAGCACTGACTTCCTGGTTGGTAGATCTTAAACAGCCTCTATGGTCCCAAGGTCACCTCTGGCCTTGAGTCTCATAACTAGTCAATTGATCCTTGGTTTCCCCATCTGGAAAACTGGATAATCATAGCTACTTCATAGTGTTTGAAGGTCAAATGGGATCATGAGTGAGAAATGGTTTGTAAGCTGCAAAGTGTTATAAGAGCTTTAGCTATGATAATGAAGATGGGTAGAATTTTTGGAAGTTAGAGAATCTCTACACTGTCAATTTTAAGTTGCTGTTTCCTCTTTTTTTTGTTTTCTTAATATGAATTAACTTGTTTATAGGTATTGCAATATGAATACACACTGATATGCACAACATACAATTTCTTGTAGACGTCTAAGAATTGTCAGGAGATCAGTTTTAGAAATCATGACTACATAGAGTTTTGAGAGGTGTTGGCAAACTATGGCCATGGACACAATGAGGCCAGCTGCCTGCTTTTGTAAATCAAGTTGTACGCTGGCTGTGGCTTCTCTTGAGCCCATTACTTGCAATAGACTGTATGGCGTGAGAAGCCTAAACTGTTCACTCTTTGGCTCTTTACAGAAAATGTTTGGTGACTCCCGAATTGTGTCAAAGGATTTGGCAAAATAAAAGAAATTTTAGCTTCTCAATATGATCATATCCTTTAATACCCCCATTGGTCAGTGAAATGGACATTTTGATACACTGATGGTGAGAATGTAAATGATGTAGCATTTCTAAACGGCGATGTGGCAATCTGTCAAGAGTTTGGAAAATTCTCATCTAATTTTAGTTACTGAATATGAATTAAAGTGAATATTAACTGCGCTTACTTCTAAGATATGGTACTTCAAATATTTTAAACATGCTTCTAACTTAAAAGTTCCTTGCTGTCATTTTAAAATCTTCATAGGAACCAGATAAAAATATAAACACACCAAACATATCAAGATGTTATGGGGGAAATATGCACCTAGTTCAGTGCCATTTAGTGGTTGTTGTTTAGGGAGCTAGAGAGTGGAGACTTTTGGTAGGTGGATAGGCATCTTTCAAATTTCAAGCTTTTTAAAGGTTTCCTATAGGTTAAACAGATCCTGGACTCTGAGGCCTTTTACATACCTTCAGATCAAATGTTTCTGCTTCTCTCATAACTCTCTCTCATACACAATTCAATATTAGTAACAAAATATTATCTATATTTTCAAATTCTTTTTTTAGCAGTTAATTTCATATAAAAAGTCCTTATTTAACCAACAATCTCTTGTCTTTGGTAGAAAGGAATTACATAGCTGAATGCCTTATTTTAAAGATTCATTAAAAAAAGGGAAAATGTTTCTGGTAGAACAGCTAGAGTTGTGGTAGCAAAACTTTGCCTTCAATAAAGAAATGGAAATAGAATATAAATTGAAAGTCCTTGCTATGTTTTAAAAATGATTTTGTGCTAGAATCTATTTGCATTGATTATTCTTTTGTAGTAAGTAGTTCCCTTCATTGGTATCTTGTATTCTTCCTCCAGGGATAAATGCATCAGAGAAGGTGGTAACCCATGGCAACCAGTCACTGTGTGAGAGGGCAAACTATTTTGGAACTGTACTTAATATTTTCTTAGAGAGGAAACTTTGTGGGAATGATTTCCCTTTTCCCTATCTTCTTAATTCACAGGAATGTACTGTGAAATATCAGAATGCATGCACTACGAGATATGCTACTCATGGATGGAACCTAGTTAACAAGTTTCAAAGTTTAGTTTCAAGACTGTGTAACTATATAAGAAGGTCTGGGGCCTTCTAAAGTACATATGCAAAAGCAAAATGAGTGCTTATCAACAGCATGTATTACAACTGCATGCAGATCTACAATTGTCTATAAATATTTCAATTTTAAAAAGCATGTGAATTCTCATACTTAACCCCCAAAATGGTTACAAAGTGAATTTTTAAAAAAATATATTTCTTTATTGATTTCAAAGAGGAAGGGAGAGGGAGAGAGAGACAGAAACATCAATGATGAGAGAGAATCACGGATCGGCTGCCTCCTGCCCCCACTGAGGATTGAGCCCACAACCCAGGCATGTGCCCTTGGCCAGAATCAAATCTGAGACCCTTCAGTCTGCAGATTGACACTCTATCCACTGAGCTAAGCTAGGTAGGGCTACAAAGTGATTTTTGCTTCAAAAAAGAGTCAAGAACCTGGCTCATGAAAAAAATGAACTGCATGTTCTTGTGTATATATTGATTGAGATAAGCATGTGTGCACAAATATGATTTATAGATAAACATGCCCTTGGGTAAAGATTGAGTGCTAGTTTCTTGGAAAGACTAGATACCCTGATGAAAAATTCTAAGAAAGACCTGTCCATTCGCACTTACATGCACAAAGACACCACAAGATGTTATTTTATGTTTTGAGTATAGAAAAAGAATGAGTATTATTTCTATTTTTTAAATATATTTTATTGATTTTTTTACAGAGGAAGGGAGAGAGATAGTTAGAAACATTGATGAGAGAGAAGCATCAATCAGCTGTCTCCTGCATACCCCCTACTGGGGATGTGCCTGCAACCAAGGTACATGCCCTTGACTGGAATGGAACCTGGGACCCTTCAGTCCGCATGCTGAGTCAAACCAGCTAGGGCTGTTTCTATTTTTACTGTTAATATTTTTCTGAAAAATAAGAAAGCTTGACAAACTATTATTAAATCCAGGAATATAAACAAAAGCATGGACTAGGATGCAGGGAAAAGAGCTCATTGTACTTCACTTTCTAGAACAAAACTTAGTGAAAACTCTTCTCAAAATAAAAGAAAACTATTAAATCTTTAAGGATAAGAAGTTAAGAATATACTCCCTTTATTCTGAGGATCTTGCTAATTGCACTTTGCCCTGTGAATTAAGTAGCAGAGCAGTTTTACCACAGGGGGAAAATATCATCCTATATTATAAAAGCCTACTATGCAAATCAACTGAACAGTGGAACGATTGGTGGAACAAATGGTTGCTATGATGTGCGCTGACCACCAGGGGGAAGACACTCAATGCAGGAGCTGCCCCCAGCCTATAGGCCCTAGGCCAGCCAAGGCGGGTGCTGGCGGGCCCTCCCCACTCTCCCGCCACTGCCCTACCTGTCACCCCACAGATAGGCCCTGATCGCTGGCCTGGCCCAGGGACCCTACCCATGCACAAATTTTGTGCACTGGGCCTCTAATGATTTTTATAAGGTTATATTTGTGGTGTGTGGGAGTTATATAGTGAGATGTGTGTGTGTGTGTGTGTGTGTGTGTTTGTGATATATATATATATATATATATATATATATATATATATATATATGTATCATACATGCATATACATATATGCTGCAGTGTTATTTGTTACAGCTGAAAACCCTAATAACAAACAAGTTAAATGGGTATCAATTGGGAATGGGCTAAATAAATCATGATTTTATGAAGCAACCTTTAAAAAGAATGAAGTAAATCTCCTTGTGCTGCTATGATTGTTCTCCAAGATATAAAATTAAATAAAAAGAAAAAATGCTAAACATTGTGAATGATCTCTTTCATACAAATAAAATGATATACACATAGATACAATATGCTAGTCAATTATAACTTTACTAGGGGCCCAGTGCATGAAATTCGTGCACTGGGGGGTGAAGTTCTCAGCCCAGCCTGCCCCCTTTCACATATTAGGAGCCTTCAGGGGATGTCCTACTGATGGCTTAGGCCTGCTCCCTGCTCCCCTTGGGGAGCAGGCCTAAGCCGCAGTCTGGCCTCCGTTTGTGGGAGGTGACCAGACTAATCAGGGGAAGCCACCAGCCCCATCACTTTGCTGCTGCAGCCACTGCCAGTCACTGCAGCCACCAAGGTGTTTTCATCAACACAGACTCCAGTCCCTTCACCATGAAAATATGACAACTTTCTTTAGGCATTTTCAAGATGTGTCTTTCATAGGGTATGATCTTTCTTTCTTTCTTTCTTTCTTTCTTTCTTTCTTTCTTTCTTTCTTTCTTTCCTTCTTTCTTTCTTTCTTTCTTTCTTTCTTTCTTTCTTTCTTTCTTTCTTTCTTTCTTTCTTTCTTTCTTTCTTTCTTTCTTTTTCACCTGAGGATATGTTTCCATTGATTTTTAGAGAATGTGGAAGAGAAGAGAAAGATAGAGATAAACATCAAAGTGAGAAGAACACTTCAATTGGTTGCCTCTTGCATGAGCCCTGACCTGGCCCCGGCCAGTGAGGAGCCTGCAACCTAGGTACATGCCCTTGGTCAGAATTGAACCCATACCCTGAAGTCAGCAAGCTGAGGCATTATGCACTGAGCCAAACCAGCTAGGGCAGGATATGACATTTCTTAGCCCTCCAGTGGTGGACCTTCATTGTTTTTCTCCAGGAGTGCAATGGAAAAACCCTAGATCGTCTTTTTGGATTCTTATTACCCAAGTTATTAAGAATATTACCAGTGGCATACAGGGAGCTTAGCCATTGAGCGTTAAGAAAAGGTGTTTCCTCTGTGGTTCACTCCAATCACTGGCTCCACCCCTCCCCCTCCATTCCCAGCTCCACCCCTACCCAGGCCTGTAGCTTCTGGCTGAGGATGCAGGCCTGGGCAGAAGATCCCCAAACTCCTGCAATCACTGGTCCACCCCTTCCCAGGGTTTCTGCAATTGCTGGCTCCACTCCTTCCCAGGTTGGAGGTCTCTGCCTGAGGCTGCAGGCCTGGGCAGAAGACTCCCAAACCCCTGTGATCGCTGGTTCCACCCCTTCCCAGGTCCCTGCTATTGCAGCCTCTGCCCCTGCCCAGGCCTTCAATCTCTGCCTGAGACTGGAGGCCTGGGAAGAAGACCCCCAAGCCCCTGTGATTGTGGGCTCTGCCTCTGCCCAGCCCTGCAGTCTCTGCTCCTTTCCAGGCCTGAGATCTCTGCCCAAGACTGTAGGTCTGGGCAGAAGACCCCCACCGGGCTGAGGCAGACTGGGTACCGTCATCTTGTGGCTATGGACAGCCATCTTTGTCATAGAGTGATGGCTAATTTGCATATTACTCTTTTGTTAGATAGAATTTTGGAAGTGCATAAAAATGATTTTTAATAGAGTTGGAAAGCAGTGGGATTTGGAGGAGAGAGAATTTTATATGTTACCTAATGTCTTTCTAAACTGCATGAAAATTTCATGTGTCTGTGATAATTTTATTATTGAAAAGTGTTAGGGTTTATCTAAAGAATAGAAGGTTTGTTCTGTATGCTTTTCAGCATTTGGAAATACCTGTTATTAAAAGTTGTTAGCTAGGGTGGCAACTGACAGCTTATTTAGTGATATAAAATATTAAGAGAATTTAAACGTTTTTGTCACTTTTTCAATAGTTATTAATGACATGAGATGGAACCTAGTGTCCTCCCAGCCCTCTAGTCTTTCCGCTGCTGGTGCTGCCTCCTGCCAAGAGGAGCCTCGGCCGAGGTGACCTCTGAAGTTATGTCTGACACACATATTTAACGACCACAGTTGCAGTTACCATTTCACATCCTAATAATGCACAAGGTTAAACAGATCTCATAGCCAGTAGTCCGG
>PVJC01029149.1:7823-22185 GCA_004026665.1 Murina feae
TGAAGTATGTTCAGAGGATCAGCCAGACAAATAAACAAAGGATAATGGCGTGGGGGGGGGGGGGGTGGGCAGGTGTTTATCTTCAGTTTACATGCTAGCCAAAGGTCACAGATACTGAACTAGCCACAGGTCACATAGCTAATTCTTGGCAGTGAAACTTAAGTCTTTCAATTCTTTACCACAAACGAAATTGTCAATTTATCCGTATGTGCTTTAATTTTTTTTTTTTTTAATAAGTACATGCTGCCCAACCGGCATGGCTCGGTGTTTGAGTGTTGACCTGTGAACCAGGAAGTCAGGAACATGCCCAGATTGCAGGCTCCATCACAGTGTGGGTGTGCAGGAGGCAGCTGAGCAATGATTCTGTCTCATCATTGATGTTTCTCTCTCTCCCTCTCCCTTCCTCTCTGAAATCAATAAATATACATTTTTTTTTTAAAGTACATACCTCTGGAATGTTGTTTTTTGTTTTGTTTTTTTTTTATCTCGTGACGAATGAAAGAGGGGAAGTCCTTAGTTGAAGAGTCTCATGAGAGATCCACCTTCAGTATATAGAATCTCAAGGTTGACAGATAGTAAACACTCATTGAAACAAGCCCTGTCCCAGCTTCCCTGACAGACCTGATGGAATGGGGCACTTCAAGGTCCTCAGGCAACTGGATCCTCAGCACAGAACCAAAGTGGATGAACTCTGCCATCCTGGCTACACATACCTGGTGCTGGAGCGCAGAGAGGCATCCGTGAGGCATTCGTTCCGTTAATCACTTAATAAACACCAACTCTCCAACAATTCAGTCCTGTGATAAATAAGTCAATCCTGACCTCGAAGAGCTGGGATACAGTAAGGGAATAAAATGACCTACAGCAATAATCTCCATACATTCTTTAGCCCGGAAAGACCTCCTGCCAACTAAAGCATAACCTCTGAACCAGGGTCCAGAAGCCAGCCCTCATGTCAATCCCATCCTTAAAATTTCTCCCAGGTGCAAAAAAAACATTACGTATCATTGCATAGGTTATGAGACCTCAGAGGAAAATTCCTCTATGGTGTTAGTTCCAGAAATAAATCTGTGTCCTGTAAATAACTGGTTTATTTCAGCTAATGGATGCAGTCCATGGGTAGGTGCTTCCTCTCCCATTGGCTCTCAGAAAGCTGAGCCAAATTTATGACTGACTTGTGCTCTTTTTTAGCTTTATATCTGGCTCCACTTCCATATCCCTGTGTTTTTTTCCTTGATTTATTGCCCTTCTCACTTATAATAAATATTGCATGTTTTGTTGGAATTTATGTATCTTTGTTCTCTGCTAATACTTTTTGGCATTAAAACATGATCTTTCCGGAATATCTGCAGAAGTTCCGAGGACAAGGAGGTGAGAGAGAGGATTCTGGGATGTGTCCCCTCGTGCCCTGTGGAATTTGGTGTTCTGATTGCTCAGATGGATGGGCAGCTGATTGGACCCCATCCTTTTAGCCAACCCACAGCATTTTATGTTTGTAGAATCAAGATTTCTGAATGTGTGAAGAATTCTGAGACATGTTGACCATGTTGAGGAAACTTAGAATGTTCTGCAGCATCTTTCTAAGCCTAGAATAAACCCTGATGGGATCTTAACCACAACAGTAAGGAACATGGAAGATTTCCAAGCCTGTTCCAAAAACGTGTCAAATCATTTAAAGTGATGATGATAAGTAGGAAGACAGTGCAAGGAGACTAAGTCTCAAGCTGTGGTGTGTGTTCATAGGAAAAAAAATGTTTGAAACAAAGAATCCTGGACCTAACTAAACACAAAGACAACTAGTTTCCTTGGATGTCAACCCATAGACTGTTTGACAAGTAGGTGTCCACCAATCTTCTCTTCCCCCATCATACCTGAGTGGACAACGTCCCACAACATTGCCAAATAGCCACTGAAGAAATTACAAACCCGTGCGCTCTCCAGTCTGTGCCAGGAGGTCATCCCTCGGCTCGTCCCTGTGGGTTAGCATGAGTCGCCATGTCTTCCATTGGGGTGGGAAGCAGACAGGTTGTTCTCTCTAAATCAGTGTTCTGAACGGCTAACACTCACCAAAGGCATGTTTTATGACAGGCTACAGTACGGGGCAACAGCCAGAGTGAGGCTACATATATGTTCTCCCGGAATTTTACTGAAAGTATTTTGAAAATCCATTTATTTTAATAGCATATTTTACATTAGGAAAGCAATGCATGCTGATTGTAGCAAATTTCAGATGACAGAAACATGAGAGAATAGGTAATAGATCATCCATAGTTTCACCCCTCAAGTATTTCCTATTCTAACTTTTATGTATGCTTGTTTTTGAACTTCATAAAAAGTTCAAGATACCATGCTGTCTTCTACAACCTTAATTTACTTCATTATAACACCCCATGTTTTATGTTCCAAGCAGCACCTCTTACCACCTGAAATTATTTTGTTCGCTTCTTGATTTCTATGCTGACTTTCTCCTAAGAAAATCTGCATTGTTATGGAGCACAGAATCCTCTCTGCTGCACTTGAAGAAATTAGTTACTTAATGAATAAACGTTAAATGAATACGTCCATACATGCTACCTTACACACTGGTATTTTCATACCTTTAGGGTTGGTTTCTCTAAGTATTTTGCTTATTTTAAATTTTAATAAGGTCCAATAGGTTGCCTTCTGGAAGGTTGTCAAAAGATATATATTTCCAACAAAGATATATGAGAAAGCCTGTTTCTTTATATTCTCACTCACCTAGATTTTTTAAATCTTATTTTTAAAAATCTTACGGGTAAAAAAAAAAAAATGCTAGCTTTTTATTTTCAACTTTATTACCCTAATTCCTAGCGGTTGAACATCTTTCCTATATTCATTGGCCCTCTGCATTTCATTTCCCGTGAAGTTACTATTAATTTTACACATTTTATATTAGATTTTATGGCAGTTGGGGGGCTCTTCGTTAATTGGGAGTAGTCTATCATATGCCGTAATACATTCATTTAACATTTTTTTTTGCTTCATTAACTTGGGGTCATTGAGGGTTTTCCCATTTTAATGAATACAAACCTGCTTATCTTGTTTGTAACTGCTTCCGGGTTTGCTTTCCGATGAAAGCAGACTTTCCCCAATCGAAAGTTGGAGAAATACTCCCAAATTATCTTACACTCTCGGGATTTAATGTTTAAACTTAGATGCTGAACCCCTGTGTAATCTGTGTCTTGATGTTTTTTACAATTTGTGGCGGGAATTCTTTTGTTATCTGTGCAAAAGCATAGAATCCACTTCATACTCTCAGACCACACGGTCAGCTTGGGTTGGCTTCTGCGAACGGGCTGCTGGTTGCCAAACTGATCTTGGCTGGAATGACTCGGGGGGCTGTGGCCAGATCACAGGTCAGAAGGTGGCTGGACGGGGCTGGAGCAAAGGGCATGGCTGCTCTCTCTTGCCTCGCACACCACATGGAGTGTTCACTTGTTTCCACTCCACACACCGTCTGTCTTTCTTCCTATTCCTCATAGGGAAGAGGGGGCTTTCATACTTTAAGGGAGAATTCCCGGCTGACCTGATCTGACTAAAGGCCTTAGATGACCTTGGCATCCACGTGTGAGAAAGTCCTGTCACTAAAAGAAAATGAGAACACAAACAGAAGAGGGTATGTGTGCTTGCTTATGTTTTCCTATATTTATAGGGCAGCATTGGTTATCCAGATCATATAGGTTTCCAGCGTACATTTCTATGACACGGGGTATATTTTTAATTGAATAGTAACTTTGAGACTAAGTCTTGGCTGGCAAAATAATAATAAAATAAAGTCAAACATGTTATTGTTCCTCAAAAAAAAAAAAACACCAAACAAACAAAAAAAAACCTTAACCGACTTACAACATTGATTGGAAAGAAATGTATTTAAAACTGTGACCCATATGCCACGTTTTACTTTAATGTGTTAAAATTGCCTCAGTCTGTGTTTGAGGTCCATCCATATCTAATCGACACATATGAGATGTGATGTTATTATCAAGTGTAATTACTTCCAGGCACTTGAAAATAAAAAGTGTTTTTAATTAAACATTTGTCTGGCCGTATATTAACGGCATGTCACTTTAATCTCAGAAAAATAGGCAATACTTTAACTCGATCTTGACAAAAATGCATTAGGCCTCTTTTTAAAAATGTTTTATTACTTGCAAGTTTCAGCCTGATGAGATTTTAAAATAGCCAAGTTATAAACCCCTGAGAATTGGAGTTTATAATGGAAATCCCGACAGAGCCTTCACTTTCAGGAGGACAGACGTGCTGCCTCAGTCAGTCTGCCGCACCCCAGGCTGCCGGGTCCGGAATCTCACGTGTACACCGGGCTGAGTCCTTGCTTAGACAGCTTCCTATGTTTCTAACCTGTTAGAAAACTCATTTCTTGTTTTGGAAAGTCCTTCTCTGTCAGAAGTTATTGTAACAGACAGGTTGGAAGGCCCTCCTTCTCTCCTGTGTCTAATGCTCCCTTAGCTGCCTCATCTTCCCAGAGCTGTCCTATCGCCAGGGAATGCACCTCCATCCACCAGTTATTTACTCAAGCAAGGAAAATCGGAGGTCAGTGCAGTTACTTCTTCACCGTATCTGACTGGTTGCAAATCCTGAGGGCTTTACTGCCAAAATACAGTTTTTGAAACTACTTATTCTTTATCATTGCTGCTATCGCCTCGGTCCAAGCCACCAACCCCCGGCCAAGACCATCACAGTGGCCCGCTGACTTGCATTTCAGGGTCAACGATAGTCGGAGAAGACCAGTTTGTATGTATAGACTCTAGCAAATGAAACAGGAGGAATAGTGGGATGGGAAAATCATTCGGTAACTCATGATGGCATCATGGGTCTCTGCAATGACCATCCACAGTTGCTAAGCCAGGAGGAGAGTGGTTAATGGACGTAGAGTAGCTGACTTGCCCACTGTTAGTGATTGCTGCAGCTGATGGATTCTGACCATGCCAGCCTGGTTCCTTCATTGTAAAATTCTCCACTGAACCATGCCAGCTGGGCCAAAATCCCTTTCAAGGGGCCAATTTGCCCCTGGCAATAAAGGGTGGGGTGGAGTGGGGTGGGAGAAAGCCTTCCCCTTGGGGTGAGATGGCTATGGGAAGCCCGTTTCCTAAATCTGACACTTAGAAGCACATTATTCTGGTGTGATCATCAGGCGACAGTCACATATAACATACTCAGATTAGAAAGGAGTGTTTCCTTCGTGGCGATGCCATGGGTGTTTGGTGGCTGCTTGAAGTTCATGTGCAGAAGGGATTGAAATGTCCAACAACCTGTAATGAGTGGCAGAGAAAGAGACTTAAAGGTTTGTAAAAACAGACTCTCTCTGTAGCTCCAGGTGAGCATTTGCCCCGAGGCTTTGACATTAGATCACAGTCCCATAAAAATAGCGGTTTCATCCCAAGTTAAATAGGGCAGTCACTTCCACAGCCTCGCTTTGCAACATGAATATTATCACAGCCCCCCCACCCTCCCAAGCCATAGACAAATGATATCCCAATGGCTGAGTTTCCACTTCACTGACTTTCCGTTAAACAGACAGAATTGTTCAAATTCTTGTTTTATTCAAGAAAAAAAAAACACGACATGTTTCAGATTTGACTCTAAATTGGATACTCACAGCCATTACCTTCCCAAGAGGGGATCTCCTCCTATGATACCCGGTACAGCTCTCCTGTCTGGATAAATGTTCAATTAGATGGTTGGTAACTGAGGAACGCTGCTTATTCGTAGGTTGCTTTGCTATGCCCCCTAATTACTTAACACAGTTCCAGGCACCCAACAAATACTGATTTTAAGTTACTTAACTCTAACACTTCTGAATTACTAGAATGTTATATGAAGAGGGATGAGATTGGATAATTGAGTAGGCAAGTAAGCCATTTAAGGACTCCATGGAGATTGGACGTGATTTTCTGAACAAGACAGTTGAAGGTAGGGTCGGGGGGAGAAGAAAGTAAACCGATCACATTAAGAGAACATAGTTGATTGCATGTCTAGAAAGGGTTGTGCTTTTGGTGGAAAATAGGCTTGCAATCTAGAGAGGGTTGTGCTTTTGGTGGAAAATAGGCTTACAGGGTAACTTTTCCTGAGCAAAGCGATGCTTTCCCGAAATCCAGAACATCAAGGTCCATTGGCTGAGCAACCAGAACAGTGATGCTGGGGAGGAGAGGTGACAATTCAAGGGGGGGACAGACCATAGAGACACTCACCTGCTCAGGAAATGACTAGGCCTGAGCAGGGAAGCAAGGGCCACCCCCAACAGGAAGCTGCTGTAGCATCAGAGTGCAGATCCCACACACTGAGGCTACAGGCGTGTTCTGAGTCTATGTAAGATTGAACCATAATTTTCCATGAAAAAATCATTATTGCTTTGAGCTTCTACTACGTGCTAAGCAGAGTTAAGTGCTTGGTTGGGGCCAAGGATAACACTTGAACGAAATAGACAATTAATAAATGCAGGTTGACATGATTTTATTTTAAAAAAAAAAACTTATTTTTTTTAAGTTCAGAGCAAAATGAGAGGAAGGTACATATGGTCCCACATATGCATAGTCTCCCCCATTATCAGCATCACTCACCAAAATGGAACATCCGTTATAATTGATAAACCTACATTGAGAAATCATAACCCGCGCCCACAGGTTCTGGTTCTCTCTGGGTGGAATATGCTCTGTGGGTTTGGACAAGTGGATACTGACATGCACCCCTCATTATAATATGCGGCAGAGTATCTTCACTCTCCTGAAAATCCTCTCTGCTCTGCCTCTTCATTCTACCCCCTCCTCTTGACCTCCACCCACAATTAACTATTTTACAGTCTCCATAGTTTTGCCTTTTCCAGAATGGCATGTGGTTGGACTCATACAGGATGGATGGCGTCTTCTCAGACAGGCCTCTTTCACTTAACAGTGTGTGTGTCAGGTTCCTTCGTGTCTCTGCAGCTAATTTCTCTTTAGTGCTGAATAATATTCCATGGTCTGAATGTACTAATGCTGACTTGCCCTTCACCTACTGAAGGACTTCTTAGTTGCTTCAAAGCTCCAGCAATTATTAATAAAGTGGCTATCCATATCCGTATCCAGGGTTTTTGAAGGGCACACACTTTTAACTCATCAGGGATATAAACACCAAGCAGCACAATGGCTGGATGATGTGGGAAGAGTATTTATTTTGTAAAAAACACCAGCCTGTCTTTAAAAGTGGCAGCACATTCCTGCATCCCAGCAGCAAAGTAGCCATTGGAACAGTGGTGTCTCCTGGCTGTTTCATTTGCATCTCCCCGAGGACATGGGATGCAAAGCATCTTTTCATATGCTTACTCACCATCTGTGTGTCTTCTTTGGTGAGGTCTCTGCAAAGGTGTTTGGCCCATTTTTAAACCAGATGTTTTTCAAGCATCCTCTGTATATTTTGGGTAATGTCCTTTATCAGCTGTATCTTTTGCAACTCTGTTCCCCAGCCCATGGCTTGTCTTCTCATCCTTGATAATGCCTTTTGCAGAAGAGAAGTTTTAAATTTTAATGAAGTCTAGGTTATCAATTATTTCTTTCATAGATTGTGCCTTTGTTATATCCAAAAAGTCATCTAAGTTTTCCCTTAGGTAATTTTCTAGGAGTTTTATAGTTTTATGTTTTACATTTAGGACTATGGTACATTGTAAGTTAATTCTGTGAAGGGTGGAAGGTCTGTGTCTAGATCCCTTTTTTATTTCCTTTCATGTGGGTGTTCAGGTGTTCCAGTACCGTTTGTTGAAAAGATTGTCTTTGCTCCATTGTATTGTCTTTGCTCCTTTATCAAAGATTAGTTGACTATATGTGGGTCTGTTTCTATCCTGTTCCATTGATCCATTGTGTTTGTTGTTGTTGTTGTCTGTTTTTGCCAACGTCATGCTGTCTTGATTACTGTAGCTTCGTACTAAGTATTGAAGTTGCATGTTGTCAGTCTTTCAATTGTGTTCTTCAATGTTGCGTTGGCTATTATGGGTCTTTTGCCTCCTCTCCTTATCAATATCAATCAGTGTGTTGATATTCACAAGATAACCCCCTGAGGTATTGATTGGGATTGCATGGAAGCTATAAAAATCTGATGCTAAGGTATATTTTCCCCCTTTACTTCTACTCCAAAGTTTTCAAATTAATGGCCCCTGTGTTTTCTTAGGCTCAGCCCTGTGTCTTTTTAAAGGCAAACAGTCTTCAGTTCAAATAGTCAAGGATCAGGAGATTTGACGTTAAAACTCTGGAATCCGCACGTGGATCATCCACAGTGCTGGCCTAGAATTCCTCCTGACAGCCATCAGGTGCAGCTGAATGGCAGGCATTTCCACTTCCAGGCCAGACGTCCTTTGTATGGGTAGACCACATATCCAGCTGTTGACCGACATTTCTATACCCAGAGAAATTGCTTTGCTGTTATCCTATTATCGGAACAAACTCTTTTTTCAGTCTTTGCAAGTAAACCTGTTTGTTTTCCCTAAGTACTGGAAATTTGAGTACGAAATCTCATGATGCTCAACTTGCAATGAAAACTTTGTCACTCAAACCTAGTCCCTACCTCCAGACCCCCTTCCCAAATGGCAAATGTTACTGGGGATTTTTCAGATCTGCTTCACTTACTTTCTAAAATGCCAAATTACTCCCTTTGGAAGGACTGTTTTGTGTCAGTTTAGAGTGTCTACTTTCCATTTTGTTCAGCTCATACTGTTTCTGAAAGATGTTTCAGGAAGTTGATAGCATATGTTTGAAACCAATCCCTAGTTTCAAGCGTCTCGCCTGTTTTGTTCATTTTTGGTTCACTTCAGTGGGCTGAGCTGCATCAGCCTTCTCTTCTTACTCCTACACATTTCCTGAAAATGTCTTCATGTTACGTTTGATCTGCAAGCTACGTGGTGTGTGGTTTATTAAACATCTTAATGACCAGGGGGCTTTCTTCATTTCCTTCGAACAGTCCTCTTTCAAGGATAGGATATACCAGTATGCCACCTGTATGAATTTAATAAAAACTAATTACCTAGGGGAATTTACCAAAAAAATTAACCCTGCATTGCTGCATGAATAAATATTTGCCTGATGTTCATGGTTATTCAACATAGTAGGCCATCCCTTTCCTTTTATCTTAATCTACCAGTTAACAAACAAGAGATTTTTAATGTTGTATTTACTGTGAACATTCTAAGAACATTTAAACAAAGAACTAAGAACAGTTAAAGTTTTTCTATGCCAATAGAGTGACTTTTCTAGGGTAATCTGTAGTCTTGAGCCTCCAGAGAAACAGAACCAGCAGCTATGTGTTTATCTATCTATCTATCCATCCATCCATCCATCCATCCATCCATCCATCCGTCTATCTACCAACCACCTATTTATTTATCTATCTATGTATCTGTCTATCCTATATCTATCTATATCATCTATCTATCTATCATCTGTCTGTCTGTCTACCTATCTATCATTATGTATGGAGAGATGGATTATTTTAAGGAGTTGGCTCCTGTAATTGTGTAAGCTTGGCAAGTCCAAAATCTGACGGGATAAGCCAGCAGGTTGGAGCTGCAGGGAAGGATTGAAATTCTAGGCCCAAGTCAGTCCACTTGCAGAATTCCTTCTTACTGGCAGAAGGTCAGTCTCTGTTCTGAAGACTTTCAACTGATTGTGTGAGGCCTACCCACATTAAGGAAGGAAATCTAATTTACCCAAAGTCTACCCATGAACCAGTTCATCTTATCAAAAACCACCTTCACAGAAATCATCCAGAATCACACTGAGCCAAGTATCTGGCCACTGTGGCCCAGCCAAGTTGACACATAAAATTAACCATCCCAAAAGATCATCTTTATAGGTGTTTATGTTCATACAAGTGGGTTTTGTGGCATAGCTGGATTATTGCAAAAGAAGACCCGTCCTTGGGTGAGCTGTGTGTTGACTATTAATGTGAACTGACTGGAATCGTAGCTATTTTAAACCAGCATTATCAGAATGCATTATAAGAACTGCATATGCTGGATAAAAAAAACTGGGCAGTAAAACATATCGATGAGTAATTATTGACAGCTTTTATCCAGACATGCATTTGCAGGAACAGTGAGTCCATATTTTTGCAACAGGCATAGTTCTAATCGCAAGTCTGCCTAGGCCATAGTGTGCAGTGAGTCTAAGCTCAGAACAAGCAGGGTCTGCGTACGCAAGTGTTGCTCCCGGGTTCGCAGATGGCATCTGGAAGACGAGAGCCATATGATCATGGAACTATATAGAAGGGGTATGTGTGCTTTTGTGGAAAACATTTGCTTGGGAAACATTGTTAAAATACTTTTTTAAAAATATATTTTTATTGATTTCAGAGAGGAAGGAAAAGGAAGGGGAGAAAGACACATCAGTTATAAGAAAGAATTATTGACTGGCTGCCTCTTGTACAGAGGGGATCAAGCCCACAACCTGGGCATGTGCCCTGACCAGGAATCAGACCATGACCTCCTGGCCTTAGGTTGACACTCAACCATGAGCCATGCCAGCAGGGTTAAAATACTTACTTTTTACATAACATTTTTTTCCCCTTAAAGGAAATTTTTTTTTTTCTTCTGGAAATGTTTACCGACTATATATCCTTGCCTTTATTATTAATTTGTTTCAGTTTTGTTTTCCGTTTGGGGAGTAGCCGTTTGATAGAGTGTTTGTTAACCTTTTAACATTTGGCACTTACAGCAGCTAAGCCTCGAAATACCCTAAATTCATTTCCTACATCTGACCTTAGGGACACCCAAGGCCAAAACTTGGCAGGGCAGCAGTTAAATCAGTAACTTCCCTTCTACGTGATATAATTATTCCTCAGATGACTAAAACAATGTCTTAGTTGCTACCAATAGAATCACTAGAGATACAGGTTAGTCACCATTTTTTTTACAAAATAACCACCTTTAAAAAAAATTTGTATTTGTGCAATGCCATTCTTCGTCCTGGAAAGGTGTTCACCCCTCTTCCAAGCCCTGCTTACAAATACCCATTTTTCAATAAAAATTACTGACTGGTTTTGACTTTACCACATCCCTCCCCTGGCTGAGGAGATCCTACTGGTGTGCCAGCATCCTCCCAGGCCATTCTCCACTTCTCCATCAAACAACTCAACACGGCCGCCTCAAAGACACTGTACAAGCTTCTAGGTCACATAGTGGGGTTTACATTCTACCCCCACCTGCCTTGCTACCCCATATTTTCTCTCCTCTAATTGCACTTACGTGTCTGACTGTCAAACTTCTCCTTCTAAACTCCAAGCTCCTAAATGTAAGGGGTTCTCACGTATTTCACTTTGATTCTGCCAAAAGCACAGTGGTCACTGCATGAAGCTAGAGGATTATTTATGGAGCATCTACCAGGTACAGCGTGATAGAGAATGCATGCTTTCTATCTCTGGTGTTTATACTTTTCACTAACATTTAAAGATGAAATGTTAGATAAACTAAATACAATTTAGACCAACTATTTTATTAAAACCTTCAAAGGAAGAGCAAATTTATTTTTCAACACCTCCCCTTGCCAAAGGGGACATGTTATTAGTAACTAGTGGCCCAGTGCATGAATTCTGCACATTGAAAGGAAATTAATTAGAAGAAATATCTTAATATCACTATTCACCCTTTATTTATAATAGAAGTATCAATCAAATTCATGATCAACAATGACAGATCAAAATATACGCATGCGATTGGCTCCAGCAAGAGCTTTATATATATAGAGATAAATTTGCTTAATTAGACCTGCTTTCTGATTTAGCTAAACTTTGTCCAGCCCAGTGAAGCACCCCAACTTCTCTTCCAGGTAATTGTCAGCAACACAGCAGTAAATATCAACACAAAGCAGATTATTATTGCAGATCATTCAGTTAGAACAAAGGGTAAAATATTTAACTACAGCAGCGTTTGACTATATTCTGTGCAATGAGAAAGCCTGAAGTCATTTTCAAGGTCCACCATTTCTTACTTCTTTTCAGCGGGGTCAAGTTTCTAAACTTTCTAAATCTTCGTTTTCCAGCTAATGAAAAAGAAAAAAAAAATAGGATTTCACCGAGTCTCCTATCTACCTACTCCAGGACTTCTGTGAGGATCAAATGAGAGGAAGCACAGGAAAATGCTTCACAGATATTTGGTTAAAAGTGTGAAATGTTTCCACCTGGCTATAAAGCAAGTCGCATTTCTGGGCTAAAGAAACTGCCAGGAGACTAGTCTTTGCTAAGGAGAGGAAGCCAGGCGTTGCTACATGACATCATTACCAGGACATACACTCAGCGTATTAGTCTTTTACATGTATAGACATTTACTGGCCAACCATTTTTACCAACAAACGGACTATAGACATGGGCTTGGTTAACGTTGTTTAATTTAGCGAGGAATTGATTCACCCTGGTGCTGTTCACACATACTGGGCAGGACGATCTTTGTTGTGGGGCTGTTCTGTGCATTGTGGGATGTTCAACTGCATTTCTAGTTTCTACCCTCTAGGTCCCACTAGTACCCCCTCCGATCTCGTTTTGACAACCAACATTGTCTCCAGACATTGCCAGATGTCCCTGGGCAGGGGAAAGGAGATCTAAAATGTCCCCACTTTGAGAATCACTGAGTTAGAGCACACTTTTGACACTTCATAGCCCTCTAAAAAGAATTCAAACTGAGTGAAGGTTGTAGAGGAATTTCTCCGCAACTGGTATTTAAGAATTACTAGAAAAATACATTCCAGCCAGATAATAGTGCACCATAGTAAAAATGGGACAAGACGGTTCACAGAATAGACTTGTTGATGAACGAGACACTGACGATGTAGAACAAAACCAATGAAAAGTGTTATGCTCCACACACCGTGGTGGAAAACCACTCGAACCATAGTAACCATAGGCCTGTCTACCTCCAGCCCACAAAGGAGAGTCATACCTCCCCCTTCCACAGAATACTCTTAACTACGTATCTCAAGTGTTTTCCTAATTTGGAAGATTTTTCTTCTTGGCTATGAAAATTCTTATGGCATTTTCCATCGCCATGATCAATGTTTATTTATTGTAATGCTCAGAGATGTCTGTGGGTTTGGTTGATCTTTTCCGGGAGCATAACTCAAGAATGATTTTAGCAGTTGAAGTTTGCAAAGGGATTGTCATCATATTGTCTAATTTTTCCTGGTATTCGGAATAAATGTCTTTCAAATCGCGGAGATATTATGCTCTAGAAAGCGACCCGAGAGTTGTGCAGTAACAGCTCTTCATCTGAGTTATGAGTCTTAATATTCACTTACGGCATCGACTCGAGCCGTGCAAATATGCCATCAAGAGCCATTTGGAATTTTAAAGGCCTTCATAAATAAGTGCAGACCAGAACTGTTCCAATTGGCTGGATAAGTAATGCACATTTAAAAAATTAAAACAAAATAATATCAAAATGCATACACACTTGGGTTAAATAGAGTAACTGTCTTTTAAGTCATTAAAATAAATTCATCAGGCTGAATGAGCCTTTCAGAAAATGTAGCTTTTGCATTTTATAGCCAATAGCAGATAGGCCAGTAGAGCGAGCAACTGCCAGGAATAGGAGTGAAGACTTCCAATATGAAGGGAGTGTCACTTCATTATGTCGATGAAGAGTGAAAATTCAAAACCTGTTGCCATTTGGTTTTTAAGGGCCTTTATTATTATTGTTGTTATTATTATTAATTATTATTTCAGAGAGGAAGGGAGAGGGAGAGAGAGATAGAAACATCAATGATGAATCACTGATCGGCTACCTCCTACATGCCCCACACTGGGGATCAAGCACACAACCCGGGCATATGCCCTAACTAGGAATGGAAAACTGTGACCTCCTGGTTCCTAGGTGGATGCTCAACCACTGAGCCATGCTGGCCGAGCAACACAACTTCTTTAGCGGTCTAGCAATGCCTGTGTCCTCTTGGGCTCAGGGTCTGGCCACTTCTCACCATCCTTTCAGATGCTCACTTCCATTGCTCCCCCATCCATTCCTAAGCAGCCCCATCTCCTTCTCTCACAAAAGTTTCAAGATGGCTCCAGACAGATCTCTCAAGTAGCTCATAATTACCAATGTTGCAAGAGAAGCCGGAACCAGAGGTTTAGCTCTACTTCCATTCTTTCTGTTCTCTCCAAACAGTGAGAACAAATCAATATTTTAATAGGCCCGTAAATTATATATACTGCCTCTATCCATATTTCTTTATTCCTCACAAAACTCTTAAAATGCACATGGCCACTTCACAGACTCAGAATGACCTTGAGACTCTCCAGCTCTCTTGCCCAAGGTCACAGAACTAGAAGAGGCAGAGCTGGGACTGAAGTCCAGCTTGGTGTAACTCAGGCCCCT